>VZTO01021362.1:1608-37189 GCA_013400615.1 Syrrhaptes paradoxus
GGAAAATATTACTTAAGAAAATAAGCAGACAAAAAGAAAAACTATAAATCTTTTTCAGTAACTCTTACATGAAATCACGCAGCAAGGGTACCTATTGTCTGCTCTCACAGGTAGACTTTGACTATCTTTTCAAGCTGACTGTCACACTGCAATATGGCTCAGGAAATTTTTAGTTTTTGCAGTCAAAAATATTTCCTTTGTAAACTAAAACACAGATTCTGTTCTACTACAGAGACCATTTCTAGCTATTTAACAAATAATTAATTATAAAAGGCAAGATGTTTATACCTCTCTTTATTTTCTGGCTTTCAACAAATTCTAACTGCTCTATCCCCAACCACAGAACGCTAAAAGCAGCCATTTTAATGTCTTCTCAGGGAATCAAAGACAAGAGAAAGACAAGAATATACAATTTAACAAGAATGTACACATTTAAAACCAGTACAAATACAGAAGTGGATCTTCTGTCAAAAAAAGCTCACACTCACCATGTGCAGGTGCAATGGCTTAGCACTATCAAAGGCACTGCCATCAGTAAGCTTTAACAGCTTCTTCCGTATATCAGAGGCTCGGAAGCTCACTGTCTGAATTTGGACTGTAGTTACACAAATACATAAGAATCTCAGAATTTCAAGGAGAAGTAAATCCTGCTTTGTCAACTGTTCTTCAGCTAATGGGCTCAAAGCACCTGAAAATAAGATTTTCATGTAAGAAATGCTTCTCCAAGGATGACAAAAAAGTTGATAACATTTTAGGTCTTTACAAAAATAATTTAAGTTTTCAAAATAGATAGAGTATTAGCAACCTTTATTTGTTATTGAGCAGTTCCTGCATCAGTAACAGCTTCTTGAGTGTGTTTCCCAATTTTACAGAGGCCCTATCAAAAACAACAGCTTTTAATTTTATGTGCCCATACATATGGCAAATTTCTCCATCAAGGATACAATAAACTCAGCGGAACCATCTCCAGCTGTGTTGTTTTGTGTTGTTAACTGTAACTCAGGATATATTTTGAACTATGGATTCAAAGCCTCCCCAAAATTGAAATAATGACAATTACATCCTCATTGAAATTTCAGTTATAACCTAAAAAAATAAGCTACAAATGCCATTTTGCTGTCACATTTACAACTCTTGCAACTTTCTGCAATCACAAACTTTACTAGAATCATTTATCGGATGGTCAGAGAAGATACTTCTGAAGACACTTATTGAATATGATGTGGAAAACAGACCAGCTACTGCTTGTGGCATTAATAGAACACCCTGATTTCCTTTTCATTCAATACTAAACAGAAGACACAGTCTATTCTAAAAACTAAGCTACACACAATTTTAAGAAGGAATTTAAAACAAAAGAGAGCATCAGTACTTGTAACCCTAATAGGAATAAACAGACAAATTCATACTCCTGTCCCTCTGCAGGTTCAGATGTATAAAAAAGCTGACCTTGACAATAATTGCTGATCAGGAAAAGGAGAAAAGTTAAATAGGACTTCTTTTAAGAAAATTAAACACAGTCTAATGACAGAGACAGGTCTCCTACAGACACATTTTCTAATCTTGTCTTTGCCAAAACTTCTGCCTGACTTTGAAAAGTTAGCTAGCTTCTCTGCTTATATTTTACTATTTACAAAATAAAAAATACATTTATCATTCCAAATGAGGTACAAAACTTTATTTTATGTTTAGAAAGTACCTGGTTTAACCATTATCTGCTTCAACTGTTAATAGAGCGGCACAATTCTGTATCTCACTATCATTCAAGCAAAAAGCAGTCTGTAAAAACAAACTTTTGCAAATAGTTGTGGACACAGAGAAGACTTACCTGTTAGATTTTGCATGTCACCAGATTCATTCGTATCACTGATGTCAGTCACTGAATGATCATCAAATAGATCATCAGCTACCTGGTTATCTACTTCCATTATACTCTCCTCAGGATCATTCCCCATTAGATCCACTTCTCCCAGTTCACTTGGCTTTCCAGTAAATGTCATCTGCCAAAAACATCACATTCTTTTAAAGTTGGCTTTTAAGGACAGGAGAAACACCACAGGCACAACACAAGGAAACACACTACAGTTTCCCAGTGAACTAGAACAGGTGAAGACAATAAGAGTTACACTGAATTGATTAACTTATCACATCCTTTGTGTGTGTGTCTTCTGCACATGTGAACTGTTTGATCTGAACTATTCTCTTTAGGACATAAGCTTCCTAACACAGACACTAATCTCTGTTTTGTTTGAAAAACAATCTTCTCTAGAAGACTGACAAATTTCTCACTATACTTCATAATTACAGAGAAATGAAAGGAAGGCATACAACCTTTTTGAGGGCACACTAATTACTACTTTCCATATCAGATTAAAAGTTACCAGAGGACACTCAGCTTCTCCTCACCTGAAAAAACAAAGAATTTTTCCTAACTAGACCTGACTATAGGACAATGTACCAAAAAGAGAAATTTTCAGACTTATGCTAAACACAGTGATGTGCCACCCTACTACTTTTGACAGTGAGAAAGGGGTCATTTACAGTTGTAAGAATTAATATCTATATAAGAAACACCTTTAAAGTGTTTTAAGGCACATAAATCCATCAAACTGCAAAACAAAAAGAAGTTTTTTAAACTTTACGAGTGCATTAACTTAAATGTCAGAAGTTACAGAAATACCTTATGTGGCATAAAATCTGTATACACTTCTACTCTAATAAAATATTAAAAGATTTCAAAAAATAACATAACTTCTTATTTAATGTGAGCTGGCATGCTAACCTTGATCAAATGTTATCCATCTGCTCTCATTTTTACCCTATGTCTGTGTTCAAGTGCTAAGCAGAAATGTTTCCAGTTAGGAATTCTCTATAAAACTCACTGTATTTTGATCTATTTTTTTAGTAATAATTATCTCATTTGGTTTGCCTCCAAATTATTATCCTGTAAAAACAATCCTCTCACAGAAGAGCACAGCATTGAGAAAAAGAACATACTTACCAGATTTTTGCAAATATCTACAAGATCATTCATAAATTTTGATGTTAACAAACAAATGAATATATTAGACAGCATCTTACTAGCACTGCTCTGTAAGAAAGCAAGATGTACAGACAGGTTAATTCATTTTTTTCAGGTACCACATGTATGATATTCAACTTTGTAGTATCATTAATAAAGAAATAAATATAAATTCCTTTATAAACTTTACCTTGGTACAATTGCATAAACATTTTGTACACTGCATTATCAAAGTCCTCAATGAATTGATCTGGGCATCTTCATTTAGTTTGTTTTTAGACTGAGAAATGCTTTCTCCAATGTAATGAATGAGAGACTAGTAAAAATACAACACAGTTAGAATACCTCCTTTAAATTCCTTTATACATTGGCACACACACAGCACACACACAGAGACAAAAGGACATGATTCTCATTCACACACCTTTGATATTTAAAGTGTGCATCAATGAGTCTAGACTTTTTTAAATTTTTGTTTCACTAATTCTGCTCCAGACGTGACAAAAATATGGACTAGACCTGCCTGAAACACTGATATTTTAATCACAAAAGAAAAAGACAGCATCTCTCCATATTTAAGCAAGAAACCACATCAGATAGTGGTAGTGGTAATAGTAACAATAACAGCAGCTGTCTCATACTGGTTTAAACCATCAAATGATCTTAAATTCCTGCAAAAAAGACCTATAAATGAAAGGACTTGTTATCCTCTAAGCAGTCCTCTGTCCACATGTCCGTGATTATTCTATTTTTTTAAAAGGGGTGACTCAGAAATGTATCAGTATTTAGAATACTCTCTGCTGCAAACTGATGCATTGGTGTACTGACAGAATTTGAGTGACTCCTCTCTTTCAAGTGACATATTTAAACCCCTCTCAACAGGTTTTTAAGCAGAAACCAGTGAAAATATTCATGCTCTGAAAACACGTCAATATGAATAGAATTTTTAAAATTATTTTATATGTAATGATTTATTTCATTTTTAATAGCTCCCAAACACATTGCTGCTTACCTTCGCATTCTGGAACAACCCTGATTTACAGGCATCCTCTTCTTTAAATATACCAGTGTAGCAATAGCAACCAAGAACACCAATCAAGAGACTGACACATCGGACAAGGTGTTCTGCAGCAACAACCTTAGACTAAATTAAATACACAGTATAAATACCAGTGGTTTATAATTAACATTTTTCAACAAAATGCAGAATTCTTTAGAGTCTTTATTTTTTATATACAGACTTCATCAAAATTAACAAAGATTTGCATCCTAGTGTTTTGCACTGCAGTTGTCTCAGCTCCCTAACAAGTCCTTTTGGCTCTCCATGTTACAATATTCTCATGGCCCTTATGCTTCCTTCCTTGACAATACTTTAAATTCTCTCTCTCATTTAAGATTCCATCACTGCAATACTTCCAGCTCTTCCCACATTCTCTGTTTATTTATTTTACCTCCTGCCAGGACAAGAGACAGTATGAGCCACTCAGGAATTGTACCACATTCCCACTGTCATCTCTTCCGATCTTACTAAATTCGTAAGTTGCTTCTCAGCAGCTACTGTGTCAACAAATAGCACAGGAGGTTGTAAGGGCATGCAAGCTTACTGCAGGAGTATTTTAGAAAACCATTTTTACCTGTCCACATCATTTGAATCAAAGAAGGAAAAAGAACAGACAAATAATTAATCTTTCTCCAGAAGGGAGACCAAAAGGATTTCTATCACACTCTCAAAAAGCAGGTATCTATAAAAAAAGATGGGAAAACTTATGCATACATGCCACTGTTACACAGGCAAAACCAGGGATAAGTTTTATCTTACTTTTTATTAAACTTTGGTACTGCCTCTTCTGGCTCACCAAATATTACAAGACCTTAGCAGTGAATTACAAGGAAGGCACACCACTACATTAAAACCAAAGCTAGCCTGTCAAAGGAACTGGAAACTTAAAAAGCCTGCTGCTTTTGTTTTCACAACTGTTCTACCATTATGAGGTAGCTCTTCCTCTACAAGTCAAGATTTTTCTCCAAAGGAGAGGTTCCATGGTGTTTCAACAAGTGGAAGATACAACTAGCATCACAGGATAGTTCAGGCTGAAAGGGACCTCAGCAGGTCTCTGGTCCAACCTCCTGCTTATGGCAGGCTCAGCTCTGAGGTCAGAACAGGTTACTCAAGGCTTGATCCAGTCAGGGCTTGAAAACCTCCAAGCATGAAGACTGCACACCCTCTCAGGCAGGGCAACCTGTGCCACTGCCTGACTGTTCTCATGTAGATAAAATTCTCCTTTTATCCAGAGTGAACTTCTCTTGATCCTGCCTGCTGCCTCTCATCTTTCTGCAATACACCACTGAGAAAATCCTAGACCTGTCTTCTAGACAGTCTCACAGGCACCAGCAAACTCCCCCAAAGCCTGCCGGGTCCCTCCAAAGCCATCTCTGCTCCAGGCTGAACAAGTCCAGTTTCCTCTGTGTCTCCTCACAGGTCAAGTGCTGGAGGCCCCACCATCTCAGTGGCATCCACTAAATGCACTAAATGTCTGTCTTGTACTGGGAGGCCCAAAACTGGATGCAGTATTTCAGATTCCAACTAAATGCACTGAGTAGAGGGGGATAATCAGTGTCCCTGAGTGCTGGCTGTGCTGTTGTTAACAGAGCCCGTATTTGCAGCTTTCTTTACACAGCTGTCTCTTTTTACAAAACCTAACTATTTGAGATCTCTATGTCTCAGGCTATCTTGGCTGAGAACGGGCAAGAGCTTAAAGCGCTACAGGGGCATAGAAGTCGAAACCAACATCACAAAAAGTAGTGTAACTGTTTTATGCAGCAATTTTGCACACACACTTCTATGCAGCTTCTATGTATTCCCTCATACTTATGAAAATTATGGATATTTTGCCAATGATATAAAGAAATACAGACATCTCTATTCGGTATTATGAGATACAGACTTTAAAATGTTCGTGGTTCATTTTTAGCAGCAAAAAGAATGAAAATCCATCTACTTTGCCTTGAAAATATATTGTTTAGGAGCACAAATATAAGGATGTAACAGTAATTTCTAACTTACCTTAGGAGCATAGTTGCTTGAAAGTTTTTCTGACATTGCTACAAGACAGTACTCCAGTGTTTCCCTAAGATTTTGGTTGATGGCAAGTCTTGAACCAGTCACATTTTTATCTGCAACATTTACTGCAAAGTTAGTGAAAATATCCATTTCATCAAATGTTGTCTGCAGATACAGCTCTTCAACATCAGAAAAATTTTCTTCTTTCCCTTGCAAGTGTTGCACACTTGAAGAAGAGACATAATTTTTACTTTAGCAGCAGTATACAACTTATAAGTCTTTAAAACTATGATTTAAATGCAAGAAATAAATAAAAGCAAAATAAAATAATTTATCTTTTTGTGCTTCCAAACTCTGGTTAATCTTTAATTTCTGAGGTGACTTTCATTGTGGCACAGATAATACCATTTTATCTCTGTCTGAAGAAACTTCAAGGAAAAATAAAGCCTGCACACACATCATACATTCTACTGTAGTTCATATAGCAGCATCTGTTTTAAGATGGATGACCTCAAGCCACTTTACACTACTGGGAGCAGAAATCCACAAAAAACCTGAAACTAGTATTTTTAACTTCTACTAGGAAAGTCTTATCTTCCATCAGAACAAGTTATACACACCTCAGTTTCATTAAGAGGAAGCTGGATATAGTCCAAGAGCTTGAACATACGCATAAGTGAACGATACAACAGCACTCATGACAGACTCAAGTAACATGTGACTGGGGCCACAAATATAGGCGAGTGGCATGAGGACATATAGTAAGTAAGCATCCAGCCAGCTTTCTACTGAGCATCTATCTTCAAGAAAACTCTTAAGATACATGCTTCCTTTAGAACGGAAGTTAATGTTGAAAAGCATGAAAACATATTTGTATAAAGTTACAAATTATTTGAAAAATAAAATTGTAATAAATTAAAAATAACTAATGTACTTATGGATAAAGAGCCAAATATTTAGCTGTTTTGCTGAAGAGAGATGACACACACATTCCTTATAAAGTATCTTGTTCAGTAGCTGAAGCTTTGACTCTGCCAGAAAGAGACTATTTTAACAACTGCCTAAAGCATCTTAACAAACTGCAAAAGCCTATCATTTTTACAGAGTATGAAAGATGTACAAAAATATGCGAAAGAGTTGAGGAATTATGCGTTTCATTATCTCTGCTTGCTAAAATAACAAATATAAGAAGCTGAAGTAACTACAATGATTGACTTAAAAACATACCATTTAGCATCATTTTGGAAAAAAATCATGGCAGCTCTACAGTTCTTCATTGTAAGGCTCACGAGAATTTTTTGTAATGTAAGATGAGGAAAATCACTGTAAAAAAAGAAAACAGATTTGTATTTTCTTGCAACCAGAAAAGCTCTTGAGAGCCCTGAAGCACACCGTAACATTAACCAGAGAAACACTGTGTCTTCAAGGAAGCTTAAGTTTTCACTTCATATTTCTAACACATAGTTCATGTATCTGCTATGCTATGGACAGATATTATGTCCCCAGAATGACATTCCACAGTAAGCTCAAAAACCCTACAAACTCTACCAAAACATTAACATAATACAGTTCTGCAAAACCCTTTTTCCCTGCGCAATTTTCTGTATTATAAGGAATGCCACAAATATTTTACCTGCAGAGCACAGGAGGCAACTCTGCGCATTCTTCCATTTCTTCCTCCAAATAGCAGGACAGTACCCATTTCATTATCGCCTCCTTTAACACAGAATCCAGATTTCTTTCACTATTATTCTGTTCCATTTCTATGTCCAAATTTTCTGGCACTGAATAGGCAGACATCGCTAATGATAAACAACATACAGCAGAACTGTAACAAAAATGGAACACAGGGCATTCATGAGAAAAAAAGTGGTATTTGTTGATCAGCACTCTAAAGCAAAGCCAGTATTTCTGCATGCTCAGGAAGCATCAAGTACATAAGCAAGTTAATAAGCACACATACTGGAAAACTACTTTATTAGAATCTTTGTATTTTCTCAAGCCACATTTTGGATATTATAGACATTTCCTGTCTATTTTAAAATTAAGTCTGTTTCAGAATACTCACTTCAAAATCAAAATATTTAGAAGAAAACATACTTTTTAACTTCAAAAAATCAACACATCTTTCATCAGATCTTAAATTTTTAGTCAGATTTTACATTTTTAGTCAATTTTAAATTTGAACATGCTTGCCTCTCCTCTTCTGCTTCTGCTTTCAGACTTACGTATTTATGCCCATTTCAAATGCTTAAAATACAAAAGTAGGCAGTTCTTAACTAGAAACACAGCCACAACAACAATATTATTTTGAATATTACAGTGGTTTTGGTTGCACAGTAAAGAACAATGTGAATCAGGCACAAAATACTATCCTTGCTTCCCATTTTACCTTGACGGCTTGCATGCAGGTCCTGAAAATATCTTCCAGAGTTCTTTATCCCTTATAACAAGGTTTCCTTGAATCATAGCTCCAAGTAGTCCAAAGCTTTCCACTTCAATTTGCTGGAAACTTACGCTCCGAATGGCAAGAGACCAAATCTTCGCCCAGGCTCTCTGGAGCTCCAACTTGTGGTTGCTTTTCAAATCAGCTTTCTGGTTTTGACACAAAGCTACCTCCCTAAGACACTTTAGAACATGTGGAGTCCTTTCTCCCCGGCGCTGCTGAGGCAGTAACTGGTGAAGTACATTGAGTAAGGGAGGCAGCTCACTGTTAGGAAGACTCATGGGATACTTTGATATTAATTGAGCTGTAATCTGTAACCTTGAAAACACAAAGCAAAGGAATGTACTGAGCTGAACTGTTTACTATCTAAGGTTAAATATTCAGTATTTCTACTGTTTTCAATTGTAAAGTCTTCTTGTCAAGCCTCACTATCACTAATAATTTCTTACAAGCTGACTTCACTGATTTCTGACCACAGGTGAAGAAAATCTCAGGCAAGAAAATTATTTTTCTCCTTCTGGATTAGCCTGTTATACACTCTGACCCAGGGAGTGACCCGAGGGGTGAAATTACATTAAAAAAAACATAAACATATCTGCAGATAAGAAAAATAAAAATTATCAAATGAATAAAATATTAAGCAGGGGATTGCAAGTTGGAAAGGTTTTGCTCATAGCAATTGATGCAACTCTACCCAAACGAGTAAATTACAATACTCGCAGTATGTCTTGGAAATTGCCACCTCTACACAGAATGGCATGTTAACTTCTCAATCAGATCCCAAATAGCCACTTTGCCTCAATAACGTGAGCAATAAACATACACACACAAACCTGCCATCCCAGCTCAGGACCCAACTCACAAGCAGCTACACTGTTCTACCTCGTACAGAAGTTTCCAAGAAAAGTCAGAAAAACAGAGAGGAAAAGTAACAGTAAAAAACATCCAGTGTAATCTATTTTACCTAAAAAATCAACATTCTTGGGCTCAGTACTACAACTGGTAAGTTCTGGAAAAATCTATCTTTAAAATTGTTTAACAATGTCCTGACTCATGCTACACTCTCTGATACAGAGTCCTTCTCCTGGGACAGTCAGTGGAAGAAGACGTGCAGTTGTACCTCCAGTTCAGAAGTCCCTCACATCAAACAAAATACCCCTCAATCAGGGTCCAAGCTAAGATGCCAGGCCTTGCACTTCAACAGTTTTTAGGCCAGGTATTACAGCAAACTCTGTGAACTCGTCCAGCATGGCCAAACTGTTAACGGCTGCTGTCCTATGACACAGACAGCTTAAGACAGCGGTAAACCTCAAGTTAATTTCCCAGTACTTATAAGCTGGATCACACACATCTCACAACATAAACACTGGCAATATCTAGCACAAAAGACAGGAAAAATATCAGTAATACCTTATACACTACAATAGCCTTTACCAGACCTCATTTTTTATTTCTTAGGAAACGAAAGATACAAACTTTTTAAAGCAAGAGTGAGAAGAACACTACTCACTGGCTTCCAAATGCTGTGAGATTCTAAGCTTATTGCTTAGATATACAATTACAGCATGTGCAGACACCTAATTTGACAGCATTTGAAAATGTATTCAGGAGAACATTTAAATGGAAAAAGATGTCTGTAGTGTTATTTCTTTCATGTAAAGATGTTATTACCAAGGTATGACATCAAAATCCTTCTGTGATCTTTGCAGGTTGTCTCGAATTACCTCCCAGCCTAGTTCAACCCTCCTGCGCTTGCTTGGTACTGTTTCATCAGTGGACTCTCTTTGTGAAACAGTATACGACTGGGTAACTTCCATAACTTTGGTATCCTCTGTAAAAACCTTTATAAAGAGAAATTTAAAAGTATTCAAATAAAAAAAGTAGTATTTACAGGAAAGCTGAAATGTCAAACTAAACTGGTCCATTTTTGGACCACTGCATATAGCCTCTTAAGAGGCAACCAGCATTTTTATTATCCTTTACTGTAACAGAACTTCTGCATACAGTCTAATAAACAATACTGGTGAAACCTGTACGATGGATCAGGAATTGGCTGACCAGACGCAGCCAAAGGGTTATGATTAATGGTTCTGTGTCAGGGTGGAGGCCGGTCACGAGCAGTGTCCCCCAGGGGTCCGTGTTGGGACCGGTGCTCTTTAACATCTTCATCAATGACATAGACGATGGCATTGAGTGCACCCTCAGCAAGTTTGCGGATGATACTGAGTGGTGCCATTCACACATTGGAAGGAAGGAAAGCCATCCAGAGGGACCTGGACAGGCTGGAGAAGTGGGCCCGTGTAAACCTAATGAGGTTTAATAAGGCCAAGTGCAGGGTGCTGCACTTGGGTCGGGGCAACCCCAGGTATTTATACAAACTGGGGGAAGATCTCCCTGAGAGCATCCCTGTGGAGAAGGACTTGGCGGTCCTGGTGGACAAGAAACTGGATATGAGCCAGCAGTGCGTGCTTGCAGCCCGCAAAGCCAACTGTGTTTTGGGCTGCATTAAAAAAGGGGTGGCCAGCAGGGAGAGGGAGGTGATTGTCCCCCTCTACTCGGCTCTTGTGAGGCCCCATCTGCAGTACTGTGTCCAGGCCTGGAGGCCCCAGCACAGGAAGGATGTCGAGCTCTTGGAGCGGGTCCAGAGGAGGGCCACAGAGATGATCAGAGGGCTGGAGCACCTCTCCTATGAGGAAAGGTTGAGGGAACTGGGCTTGTTTAGCTTGGAGAAGAGAAGACTCCGGGGAGACCTCATTGTGGCCTTCCAGTGCTTGAAGGGAGCCTATAAACAGGAGGGGGAGCGACTGCTTACAAGGGTGGATAGTGATATGACGAGGGGGAATGGTTTTAAACTAAGACAGGGGAGGTTTAGGTTAGAGATTAGGAGAAAGTTTTTCACCCAAAGGGTGGTGGCACACTGGAACAGGTTGCCCAGGGAGGTCGTGGGTGCCCCATCCCTGGAGGCATTCAAGGCCAGGCTGGATGTGGCTCTGAGCAGCCTGGTCTAGTGGTTGGCGGCCCTGCATATGGCGGGGGGGTTGAAACTAGATGATCACTATGGTCCTTTTCAACCCAGGCCATTCTATGATTCTATGATTCTATGAAACCTAACATAACGTAGGAGCCCAAACTTTCTAAACCACGCTAAAATTAACAACTAAACACAACAGAACACAGACAAAAGCTACTAATCCTTCAGTAATGATTCTGAGAAAATGTTAAAGACATATAACTTTAAAAATCAAAACATACAACACAGTAAGTATAAAGTCAACTTTATATACAACTAAAAATGTTACCTGATGACAAATTTCAGCCATTAACTCAATCAAATTTTCCTTTACAGTAATATTACGTGAGCCTGAAGAATATTTTCCTCTACTACTGATGAGATTTATTTCATTCACTAGCAGATCATATATGTTATGTAAGATACTTTGCCATTTTGTTGAGTCATATGCACCTGTACACACAAAACCAATGAAAAGTTAACATATGTACCACCCACTAGATAAAATATGTAAACCTACCTAGACAATACAAAATACAGCCAATATCAAAGTATATGAAGCTTGACAACAAATACAGGCCTGCAGAACAAGTCTTCTAATGGAGAACGAATAAAGTGAAAAAGTAAAAAGAGTTAAATGATAATCAATGTATACAAGTATTTAGGATAGGAACGAAGTTTCTAAAATAACAATCTTTATTTAACTGGAAAGACTATAATGAAATGCAATAGATAAATTCTGACTAGTTATAAACTCTCTGTCATTTGTAGACAAAGTAAAAAAAGAATTTTTTTTTTTAATTATGCTATAACTGAAATAGGCCATGACAGATAGACACAATTACTGAGTGATGTTCTCTGAGTGGTTTTATACAGTAAGTCAGACTTAGAAAATAGTAGTAATTTCTGGGCTTAGATAAACCTGCTAAGACATGAATATATGTGGCAATCTAAACTTAATCTAAACTATTACTTCTCTTTTTCAAAGACATTGTCTTTTGATTTAGTAATTAAAATAACCTTTTGATTAAAAAAACCCAAACTTTTACTGGAATTAATACAATTAAAATTCTCTTAGCACATACAATTGAAAATTCATTTTCAGTTTCACTTAATATTAACCCATAGCATAAAACTACTGAAAAGTAATCATCGCTCCCATTAATGTTTCTAAGACTCAGTATCAAAATTCAGAAACTTGGCATACCAACTCAAACAATCATACACAGTGTGAAAAAAAAACAGGGAACTTTTTATTGTACCTTCTTCCTGAGTTTTTGCACCCTTTGGATGATGAATATGAACTTGGAGACGAAGTAAGTCAATTATTGATTCCTTCAGGGAATCCTTTGGTCTATACTGAGTCCATACATACAGCACTGTAGGCAAAATTTCTTCCCCTATTTTACAAATCTGTATGCGACAGTTGACAGCAAACTTAGTGCAGAAGATATTCATTGCTCGAACAATATGATCCAGGCCTGCAGTATTTCTCTCCTGCCTGCAACATAAATCAAACACTCAAAGTTTCAGAAGAAATAATCTTATTTCTTTTCACAGCAATCGTTTAAATGTAAATACTAGCTAGTAACTATATTCTGAATACTATTTGACTAACAAATACAGAAGTTATTAATATTTTAAAGAATTTATTAGATTTGTGTTCAAAGACAGAACAAAATATGCCTAAAGAAGTATTTCCTGCTATTACTCAAGTCTAATCCCAATTACTTAAAATGAGTTATTCTCTAAAAGTAGGTATTAGCATATAAAAGGAGCGCTGGCAACATACCTTGCACACTGCATTGCTTTTGAAAAGAAGATAAACATATCAGAACTCAACCCATCAGTCTGGAAGCAGTACCCCCTCGTAAGTGTGTGAATTATCCTGGCCACCAAGACTCTATTAATCTTCCCTGAAGGTCTGAGGTACAACTGGCCATACAGGATCAGCAACTCTGCAAATGTATTAGAAAAAAGTACATATGATATAGTGTGTCTCTATATGTTATAAATATCCAAATCTTTATAAAAAGCATATATATTACAGATGATCACATAAAAAAAATGCTTGAAGTAAAATATTACATTAAATATGCAGAAACCACCATTCTGAATTCAGTCGCATGTCATGATTCACAAAAGTTCACTAGGGAAAAAAAAACAAACCCAAACATATGTGGTCTTGTCTACACTGGAAGTTATATTCATTCATCTCAGTGGCACTCCTCCGGACTGGCTCCAACAGGTCCATATCTTTCTTATGCGGGGGACCCCAGACCTGAATGTAGTACTTCAGGTGGGGTCTCACGAGAGCAGGGTAGAGGGGAAACCTTGCCTAAGTGAACCAAGACCTGCTATCAGTCCTGCTTATAAAGCTTCACGATCCTTCGAAACACAGCTTTCATCCTGCCCTGCATTCTCCTCCCCCCTTCAGCCCTGCAGTGTTGCAGCATCTTCTCTGGGATGCCTGCAGCAACATGGGGACGAGAATAGGGGGCGAAGTGGCAGGGGAAAGAAGCTGCTGTGGCATTTTCCTTTTCAGAAGAGTATGCAGAAGAAACCAAGTCGGTTGGTCCTTGATATATGTGACAATGCATGATTCTGTTGTTTATTGCTATCCTTCCCACAGTTCTTAGGGTATCAAGGACACAGTTTTCTGTAGGTAGCAGCAATACTGGTTGTCCTGGTCTTCCCTCTTTCCCGTGTACATGAATGGTATGGAATAAGGCGTGGAGAATGTCCTGGTTTAAGTAGAAAGTTAATTTTTTTTTCCTTTTCTTCATAAATAGCTAGGAAGAAGCTGTGTTTTGGATTTGTACTCAGCAGAACAGCTGATAAGGAGGAATGTTTATAATTACAGCTAGTATTTCAAGGATAAATACCTTCACCCTCTCTCCTCTCCACAGACAGTATTATTTCCAATATTATTGTAGTTTAGCTATTAATTTGTCCTTATCTCAACCCACAAGTCCTCTTTTCCATTTACCTCTTTAATTCTCTCCCCTATCATTGGGTGGGGGCAGGGACTGTGTGAGCAGGTGTATGTGGTTCGGCCCCCAGCCAAGGGCTAACCCACCACACTGGTATAGATCCAGTTCCACCTTAATTCCTACAGCAGACAGGTGAAACCAAGCTCTGAAAACCTAAGACAAGCTAACTTCAGTACTACGGGGTGAACAGCAAATAGAGCATCTGGACATTTAGATTAAGGAAGATACAGTGTAATTTGTTAAACATATGCACAGTACCTTGTATATTTATTGCCTCTGAGAAACTATAAACAGAACACTACAAAGTTGCACAAAAATGGTTCTCTCCTCTTCCCCTCTCCTTGCTGACAAGAGCAGTGGTTGTCAGTGGCAAGATGGAGCAGTATTAAGTGTGTTGGTTCTGGCTCTGCAAGCATGGTCCCAGGCATCCCTAGAGGTCCTCCACAGTCTAAAGGTAGAACCTTGTTGACACACCACCACTCCTCTGCCCCTTCAAGTTGAGGTGGATGAGTTTTATAAGATAGAGAGCATGTTCCAGATTGTTATGTGTTTACCAGTCAGTAGTGTTCTCAAGCTGTTGTTCACTGATTGGTGTAGCAAGTCACTGGGCAATTTAAGCAGACTCAGCTACGAGGTCAGACCAGCTGGTGTTATTGGATCACTCATTCTTACGTAAGTTTGGTTCTGCAATTTCTGCCAGGTACATCGTTTTTTCCCCACAATATCTGCCTAACTGTGCTTTATCTGACAAAAAGTTACATCCCTAACACCTGCACAGCAGCATACCAAAGGTCAAACTGTGGGTCCTCTGACATTTGCCTCATTACTCAAGTTATACCAGCTCAGCAGGCCATGACACTTTCCTCCTCTTGCTCTACACCTCTGTAACACTCTCTCATTTAATGGTACACAGTTGCATCCTAAATCACATACTTTGTGACACTCTCCAAGCTCAAGGCTTGGAGATAACAGAAGATATGATATATCTGGTCAATCCCATATTCATCTGTCCCCAATTTCACCATTTTGTTTTTGAAGCAAGATCCATTACCACATTCAATTATTTCTGGTGTACCATATCTCCATAAAATTTCTTTTTCAAGACCTGCTATAGTGCTTTTAGCAGTGGCATAAACTACTGGGCAAGTCTCCAGCCACCGTGAAGTAATTTCTTCAAAATTATTGATTCCCCCTACTAGACCTGTTCAAAGGTCCAATGGAGTCTACTTATCACACACCCTCAATCTGGTAGCTTAAATGACAGCTTTCACACTTCAGTACCTTTTGTGGTTTATCTTTTTTCACTAATTAACAAATTTCAAATACCTTTATTACATACAAAATGACATCTTTAGACAAATTACTCCTCAGCCTCTTGCCAAGAGACAGGTGGAATCTCATCTTCAATGTTTCATGAGTCCATCAAGTTACAAATAGGTCCACCTTACATTCCCAGTCCAGGACTTTGTTAATTGCCGCAACTTGAGTAGTTTGGTCTGACTGACAGTTACTGATTTGTTCTTTGGTGGCTTTTCCTTTTGGGACATAGCTAATGACATGTCATACCCATATACTGAGTTTTTCTCAATCCAGTGTAATGCTTTTCCACAAGGTAGCTGTCCAAATAGGCCTCCCTCATTCTCTGCTAATTCCTGTTTCCACTGTGTAAGCCAGCCCCAGAGGGCTCTGGCCACCATCCAAGAGTCAGTACACAGGTAAAATCGGCACTGTTTCCTCTATAATGCTGCACCAATGGTCAGTATTATGGCTTGGATATTGACTTGGCTGTCCTTCACCTTCATCAGCTTCTATCACCTGTTGGTCAAGATTCCAAATGACAGCTTTCCATCTTCAGCAGCAGCCAACAATTAGGCAAGAAATCTTAGCGATCAGGGCATATTACTAATTTTTTGGAATCCTGCCATATGCCAAATCTCCTTAAGCATGTGCTAATACCTTGGGTGACACCCCAAAAGTCACAATGTTTGGACCAATTCACCAACTCCTCCAGTAGGCCAGAGCATCCTTCTTTCTCCTTATGAGTCCATTTATTCCAGGTCACACTTGTTGTATGGAAAATCAAAGGCATTTCTTCTGTCAGCTAACAGTGAACTATCAGCAAGTGAGAAGTCAGCAGCATTACTGATTCCATTGCCATTACTTCAAATCCTGCCCAGATTTCTTCACAGATGGCTAATATTTCTTTCCTGACAGGGAATAGTTGGCAGCCTATAGATGGATGTTACAGTTGCTCATGCTGTCACTCAAATGAGCCCATTGTCCTGGCAACTTGGTATAGTGGGTTCATGAATGAACTGTATCCAGGGAAGTGCATTTGCCAAAATCTCACCATTACAAGAAAAACTTGTGTTTCCTTTTAATTGACCAGTGGTGCCATTGCTATGATGCTGTAAATCACATCAGTAGGAATGCAACAGCACTCATCTTTCCATTTGACACCATGAAATTATTTCTTGCACATCTTTTTTTACCTTATCTCTTTTGAGTGAAAATAAATCCAATTATCCCTCTGCCTTTGTTATACCCCTCGAGTGTGGTGTTTCCCCACACTATGATATCACTAATGTACTTAAAGTGTTTTGGGGCACCACCCTCTTCCAAAAGTTATTGTGCAAGTCAATGACAAATGGGCTATGCTTCCATCTTTGTGGTAGAAAGCTGTAGGCATATGGTACTCCTCTCTAGGTAAAGACAAACTGTGGTTTATGCTCAGGGCCCAGGGAAACAGAAAAAAACCCACCTCATCTGTGTCAATGGTCATATACTAGGTAGCACTCTTTGCTTTGAATTCTTACTGCAGTTCTAGCACCCGGTGTGCAAGGGTGATGTTACCTCATCAAAATATCAGTTAGCTCTGATTAATCTCCAACCCTTGTTGGACTTTCACATGAGCCTGTTGGTACCGTCAAAACAATAAAAGGGTTTGAGGAACTACTCCTCAACTTCTCAGTCCTTTCATAAGGCCATGTACAGGACTGAGTAAATATCTGTTGGTCCAACACTGTCACCAGTGCACCGTGTTGCAAGCAGCACTAACTGAGGTGATGTCTGTCACAGACCTGACTCCTCCTCCTTCTGAGAGAGGCAGGCAGTTGAGCAAAGAGGTGTCCTCATTCGTTACTACAGTGGCAATACCAAATGCGTACTGACGTCCTCGTGAGTCCCTAAAGTATCAGCAAAAAGTCAACATCCAAGATGCAAGAGGCACATGGTCCCATTACCAATGCACAGGGCTTCCATTTCCTTTAGCAAGACTGAGTTCAGCTTCCACTACATACAGCTTCCACCGGCCTCACGTGACTACTCCTTTGAAAATGCAGCCAGTATGTAGCCATATGACAGCTCCTGATAATTTTTAAGAGTATGACTTTCAACATTCAGAAGCTCAGAACTTCCAGCAGGTAAGAGCTCCTTGTTAAGTAGGTATTTGCTTATCAAATCTGTTTTGGGGCAACAGCTGGAATCCACGTTCTTAACTTTCAACTCCTGCACCAGATCACTGATTTTATAAATAGAAAAGAGACTTCTCTATTGTACTCCAAGAATTATAAACAAACATTAAGGTAGAATCACTAAAAAAGGTTATGATAACATTTACAAAGCTCACATATCCCTCCTTCAATAAAAGCAACTTTTTACATTTAATGGGTTTAAGTCTGACTTCCTCTAGATTTATGGCCTTCAGTCCTGCCTCACGTCAGTAATTAAATTCCACTGTTCCCCTTACAATCTAATGTCAGAATTTCTTCTGTCACACTTCCAGCTTCTGTCCATACACAGACTCACTTAACTTCCATGTTCCTAAACTACCTAACTACCACACAGCAATTCCCATAGGCTCCTGACACAACCTGCATGTCCCCAGTGACACTCAGCCTCAGTTTTCCTTTTCTGCCTTCTTCAGTATCTGTCTTCAACATCTCTGGCTTCTTGTACCATTTTCTACCTGTCTACCCTCAGTTCTACCTGAGGGCCTGGTTCTTCTTCAGATGCCTTTCCTGTTTATTGCTCTGAACTCCAGCTTCCAGCCTCCCTATCTGATCAGTCCCTGCCTTTGTGTTCTGCTCCAACCTGCAGACTGACAGCCCTTTGTCTTCCACCCCCTTCACTGGCTCCTAGTCTCAGGTGGCTTTCCCATACCAGTTCCAGCTTCCCCATCGGTCTTCAACTTCCAGTTCTGTCTCCACAGACAAATAATACCAACATCTTTAACTTCTGAGATCCCACCCTCAGGCTCTTCCAACCACATCTCCCATCCTGAATGGTTCCAGTTCAGTTGCTCTGCTTTGCTAGCCTTCAGTAGATTTTTTTCTCTCCCCTTTCACTCCCAGTATCCCTCTTCCGAGTTCTTTGCAAGTTTACTGCCATTCCATAGGTAAGCAACTCTCCTCAAGCCACAGAGAAAAATATTTTCTCATAAAATGCTTTTCAGAAATCCAAACTCTGACTTTAAAGCACTACACTATGCAAATAAGATAGTATTTCTACACTTTCTCCATAATTGCACATGCAACATCAAACAAACTAGACTGTAAAACTTCTAATACCTGTTTTTTTTTTCCAAATTACTGTTCTATTACATCAACAAACGAACACAGATGAGTTGAGAGCTTACTATATATCACACGATTCAAAACACAAACTTATTTAGCATGAAGAAGAATGTTAACTGTCTTGGAGTCAAACACAATCCTCTGAAAAGCAAATTGCATTTGCATTTCCACTCAGTTCAGGTTGCATGCTATTTGGTTACCCAACTTGTTGTTTTTGTCTATTTAAATCTTAAGCTTTTTGGGTTTTTTTCTTTATATGCAGTATATGCATATAACAACAGTGTCTCAATGGTTTTTTAGGACTTCATAAGCCAGAAAAACTAATCTAATAAAATTTAATAGTAGTATATTAATTATATCAAAACTATACCAGCTAATACCTCATAACTTGCAAACAACTGCACACTAACACCAGTTTTACCGTGGCTACTTCCAGCGCATGCATTCCATGGGTTCGTTACACACGTTAAGCCCTGCAGAGACTATGCATACATAACCTGACTGCATATAACTATATGTGTTTCAGCAAGCAACAGATAAACACTACGCAGAAAGAAAAAAAACAACTCCTAATGTTTGCTGCTTTGTTTATTTCAATTGTAAGCCTTCAAGGCTGGCACTACTTTGCTCCGTGTTTTGTTCAGAATCACACATAACAGGGCATCAAAAAAATTAAAATGCACCTAAATACTCTTCTGTAATACGAAAAGACATTTGTAAGTAGGCTTAAAAATGTTACCTGACCACTGCTGCTGGGATATCTCACACCAATATTTTCTCACTGAGAGGATATCTTTTAGGAGTATGCTACTACAGTCAGATCCGTAAGCAGCACAACTTGTTGGATCTCTTATAATTTCCATTACATAAATCAGAAGTTCCTGACACTTCAGTCTGGGTCCTCCTACATGAAGAAAAAACATGAGACTGTAATTAGCCCAAAGTATGCCCAAAAAATCTGGAATTAATTGTTTGTAAACATTTACTTAAAAATAAAAACACATACAGTTCAGAAACAGTTCTGTTATGAATCATCTTTTTAAACAAATTGTTTATAAGAAAGACATTATTTATAAGAGGATAAATCAGTTATGTACACATTGAATAACTAGAAAAAGGCACTGTGAACATCAATAAAGACAGAGAAGGAGCAGAAAGGACTGATTCACATGAAGATACTAAAATTGCAAACACCTGGAAGCAAGTAACATGAGCCCTGCCCTGGCAACTTACTTCAGAGTAAAAATTCAAAGTTAAGAGCAAAGCACCAAAACAAAACAGTAATTCTATGTGAATATATATTACTGACTTTTATTAGCGCATCTGATAAAATACTTGACCAAACTTCCAACTTCTTGCATCTTTTTCTGTCTGGTAGTCTGGGTTGAAGCAGATGGATTTGGTTTTGTCAGCTGCAGGTTTTTAATTTCTTTCTGGAAATACTTCTGCAAGATACTTGAAAACCAAGAGAGATATTAATCAAGGATCTGCACATTTATAACTAAAGTAAAATAGGTAAATGTTTTAGCCTAGTGCTTTTTCTTCTCACAGTTCTAATTATCAAAGACTAAAAACCACCGCAATATACTACAGTCTAAGGATGATGGGAATAATCTTTAAAAGGAGCTGTTAGTGTACATGTTTAAATACGTACCAAACTTTCCTTTAAACTTTGCGTAATGCTAAACGTACAATTTATAATTAGGAAGAAAAACAATGCTAAGTGTTTTTATTTATGCTGCAACATTATACAACAAATAATAAGCACTTTTCATTGGTTTTATTGGGAAAAAATCTTCCAGTCCTATTTCTCCATCATTTAAAATTAGCATACAGGTTAGATTTTAGATCCAATAGATTAAACTTTTCACTGGCTTTGTCACTGTAGATTTTCTGGCCTACTACTTGTATTCAGTTCAGAGTCTCTATTTTTATATTCCTGCTATGTACTTCTAATATATTATTGGGCATCTCAAAAGCAACATATAACATTTATCAAACACTTCTCATGGTATTTTTGGGACAGCTATGAAACAAAAACTATTCCAATGTTGTCCAATCAAAAACATAATGGAAAGCTCACCAGACACCAGCCTACGAAAACTAATACTTCAGATGCACTTTTAACATGAAATTTAACACCTGGTCCCAGCTGCCCTAAGAACCTATCACACACATACTCAGTCCAAACTCGTAGCACACCTAAAGTAGATTATATCAAAGACAGGCCTCTCCAAACATGAGCATGACTTCTTTAATTCACAAGTCCTTCTATTGCGCCTTGAAGAACTCAGTAACACAAAAAATTCTAATGAGTTATCTGTAATCCACATATGAACTATATGTTGAAAATCAGAACCAGAGGATAATTTTCAGTAAAAGAAAATAACTATTATTTTTGCAAGGAAAAATGACCACCCAATTAATGATCAATTTCCTAGCAGATAAGTTTTCTGTATGTGATAAGTGCTGCATTTTTGGCTATTTCAAATTTACTTCCTTTAGGGAGTAACATAAGTCACTTGTTGTTTACAAGTTGACAAGAAGTCTAAATCCATCTGCAGAAAGATAAGCATTAAAATAGGCCAAACAGACAAAAGAATGATGTTCCATGTAAGAAAACTCCAACCATTCACAAAGAAAAAAAAAAAACAAACTACCTAAATACAGTATCCCAGTTGAGTTGTTTTCCTTGTTTAGAATCAGAATTCCGGTCCAGTTGGAGAACAGTTTCGGAATCACGGAGAAGTCGCTTGAAATTTTCAATTTCTTTCTGAAAATGTATTTCAAGGAAAAGAATTATTAATTATTCCCTTCATTGATAACTGAGGCACACACACCAAAAGAAAACTTCTTACCCTTCGCTCCACAGCTTTCTCATTTTCAAGGCGACGACAACAAATGAGCAGATCATGTAATGCAAGACTCATGGTTCAGTTTAACAGAAGAGTTGTTTGTATCTGCAAACAGAAGAAAAGGATAAAACAGCAATCATTTTATTTGACATAGAGCCAAGTCAAACAGTCCAAAAATTGGTAATGCAATATATTGAAAATCCAGTATCAAACACAACCACAGTGTTATTTCACTGAAAAGCTCACTGGTCTCTGGGTTAGTCTGATCGGTCACAAGGCTGAAGCAAAGTCTCACGTCAAGAATTTAATCTATTCCCACAGGCAACAGTTGTAGACTAACAGAAGAGATCCCTTTCATGTAACTCTGACTTCCTCCCTTTTTATAACAGAGTAGAGTTGGTCAGACAATACAGAACAAAATTAAGATTAAAATGACAGCTAAATACATTCAGGCAAACAGCACTAGTAGCTAGCTGCTATCAGCAGCTGTCTGAACCTGCTGCTGCCAGAAGGCAGCCCTTTGAAAACTCTTCCTCTCTCACACCCTGCATTTTCACAGGCATGCACTATCACATTGACAAGTCCCTCTGGACTCAACATGTCAGAGGGTGCTTGAGTATCAATCATAGGACGAAAACACTTTTTCCTGCTGTGACCACTTAAAATTATGCCTCACTTCCTATTAGCTAGACCCTACATTTCTGGTTTACACAAAGTTATGTTGATGCAGATCATGACTTTGACATTGTATACAATCTCCATGCTTCTTTTACCTATTTAAAGCAGCCACAAGAAAAACTTTGAAAATGATAAAACAAGTTGGAAGTAACTCTAGGCATATGCTGACGAGGCTGCAATAAGCAACTGAGAATGGGCATAGCACTGCCTCTTGAGCACTTAAGTGAGAATATAAAAATATCCATTTAGACAAGTAAAACTTTAATTATCTACTGTCTTAGAGTATATTTGTCTCCTTCAGCTTCAATCAAGATCAGGCTGGGACTAGGTATGATCAAAGGTGTGGTGAACGATCAGGTGTGTATGAAAAGGAAAATGCTGTAAGCACAGAGGCTGGCTGTGCTGTACAACTGAACTCACACGATGAAGTGTTCTTCTAATAACTTGCTGCTTCTGGTGAAAAATAAAAAAGGAAGCAATTTTTAAGCACTAATGTCTTCTAAAATACCAATGGGCTGAACAACATTTGATCGAGAACTGTGGCAACATGCATTGTATGTTACAGGGACTGAGAACCAAAGGGAAAGAAGTCAGTCCTCTCCTTTGTACCTAATGGCATTTCAGCTGCCACAACAGCAGCAATGAATTAAGACTGAATCCATCTACCGTTTCCCTTACTAGCTACAGAGCTCAACTCTCATGTTACAACCACCTTCGTCCCCTACAAAAATTGTGAAGGGCAAGGAAGGAACACAGCAAAGAAATAAATCACAGAGCTGTTGACTAAGCAGCTGCAGGGATAGCACGCGGGGTAACTGCAGCTAATGGGCGACATCCAGCCGCTCCCACACGAGGAGCTCCTGCTCCCCGGCAGCCCCAGGAGGCCACACCGGCGCTGCCGCCTCACGGCACGGGTGAAGCCCCACGGCACGGGTGAAGCCCCACGGGGGCCTGCCGCCGCCCGCCCCGCCGCGGCCGGGCCCCTCACCTCAGCCGCCCACGGGCAGCGGGGCCCAGGGCCGGGTTCACCCCCCTCCCACCAGCACCCGAACCCGGGCAAGGGAAGGGGAGTTGAGACCGAGCAGCCCCCCCAGGGCCAGGAAGCCTAAGGCGGAGGGAGGCCGCCTCATCACCGCGGCCCAGTGCAGGTCAGAAGGGGAGGGCAGGAGCGGGCCCACCTCCGAGCGGCGTGGCGGGCAGCAGGAGCCGGCCGAGGAGAGCGGCCACCCGCGGCTGCAGCGCGCCCCCCGCCCCTCCCGGCGGAGCGGAGCGGCAGTGCGCGCACGTGCGGCGCCTGCGGGGGGACCTGGAAGCAGATGCGCGGCGGCGGCAGGTTCCGGCGGAAGGGGCCGGGCGCGGCGCTGGCTGGTGGAGTTTCGGCGCCTTCCCCTCGGTGGTGGGGGCGGCCGTGCTGTGCCTTCGGGAGCTGTGTCCCGCCGCCTCCCTCCGTTCTCCCCCTCTTCCCCTCGCTGCCTTGGGCCATGCTGCTGCCGTCCGACGTGGCCCGGCTGGTGCTGGGTGAGTGAGCCGTGAGGACGGGGCGGGGTCGCCGTTCGCCCCTGAGGCGCGGCGGGGACTCCGGGGGCGGGGGGTGGCGAGGGAGGCGGCGGCCGCGCCAGGGGGCTCGGCTTGGGGCTTGTCAGCCGGCGGCAGCGCCCTCAGCGCGGCGGGAGAATGGAGCGGCTGCGCCCTTGAGCCTCGACCGCGTCGCGCTCGTCCCCTCTGGGCTGGGGTGTCACTGCCTCTGCCGAGGCGTAGCCGCGGCCCCGGCGGTCTCCGGGCTGTTCCCCGGGCGGATCTCTAGCGGGAAACAGCCGCAGCTCGGACTTGAGGGCCTTTGGGGCGCAGGGGAGCCCGCCAGGCCATGCGAGCCAGGCTGTGCCGCGTGCGTTGGGCGGCCGGGCCCGGGGCGGGTTCTCCCCGAGCTGGAGACATTCTGGTGGTCTGGTGTCCCCCTACAGAGAGATGCCTGGTGAGTCGGGCTTGATAAAGTACCTGATTGCAGGAGAAGTAAAGGGGGTGATCCGAAATACCAGAGGAGGCTAGGTAGGGGTTCGGTCGATTTTTCTTTCCCTCCCTGTTTCTGTCACCTGTGAGGTCAGGGTGAGAGTTTGGGTTTGCTCAGCGTCGGTGGAAAGCACAGAGGAAGTGCTTTCAGGACATCAGCTGCAGACAGAGAATTTTTTAAATTGTGCTTTGGATTATTTGGATAGTGCCAAACATAAGAACAAATGGAAGGTAATACAAAATCTGACCCCCATATTTAAGTCCCATAGGTAAGCACCTGTTGGCACAGGTTGCCAAGATTTCCCAGCAGCTTGCAGTGGAGATTCAGTTGTCCACAATTTTTAAAAATCCGAAGCCAATAAGTCTGAATCTTTTCTTCAGTGTTCCTCCAGCATGATTTATTTTTAAATACTACCTGAAATGTTTCTACCTACTGTCTTGAGAAACAGGGCTATTAAGAGATGCCATGTTTTATTATTGTGAAGTAATAGAAGATTTTTAGAAACTCCATACTTTGTAAAAGAAGATTTAAAATCATGCAAGCGAGATCTTTCCCTGTACTTTTCTACTAACAAATTGTTTAAGTTAAAAGTTTATTTTGCATGTGTACCAGAGACATAGTGGACAATCTTAGCAATGCTGTGTACTAAGGATGACCCATCCTATCTTGTGGCTGTTGTGGCATGGTGCATGCATCATGCCCAGAAAACGTTTGAGCAAGCTCAGGTTGTAGAACAGGATATTCCTTGTAGCTATTTCTGTCTTCTAATAGGGATTCCTCTTCCGCAAGCCAGCTCAGAATTTGGGCAGATAAACAGGCTTCCTAGTGCACCTCTTCTTCCATCTCCTTCCTTCCCTCCCCCCCCCCCCCCCCCCCCGCCCAACCCAGCTAAGTGTTTCTGGTGCTGTGAAGGTTGATGAATATTGGTTTAGGAAACAAATTGTCATGGTTTAAACCCAGCTAGCCGGAAACATCACACAGCTTCTCGCTCACTCTCCCTTTTCCCAGGGAATGGAGGAGAGAGTTAAAGGGGTAAAGGTAAAAGAGACTCATGGGTTGAGATAAGAGCTATTTGATAACTATAATACAACAAAATTGAAAATAATAATAGTAATAATAATAGTAATAAATATACAAATGAGTGATACACAGTGCAGCTGCTCACCACCTGATGATCAAGGCCCAGCCCGTTCCCAGCTGATGATCCTGGAGCAGAGAGTCCCAAAGCCACAATCCCAGAAAAGAGAGAAGAGCCCAAGAGTCCAAGATAGCCAACCAAGAGAGAGAGAACTTTGGACAAACCCTCATATATATCCTGGGCATGATGTGCCTGATATAGAATAGGCTGTTGGAGAGTAGTGTAGGGGAGAGGGACTGGGGGTCCTGGTGGACAGCAGGATGACCATGAGCCAGCACTGTGCCCTCGTGGCCAAGAAGGCCAATGGCATCCTGGGGTGTATCAGAAGGGGGGTGGTCAGTAGGTCAAGAGAGGTTCTCCTCCCCCTCTACTCTACCCTGGTGAGACCGCATCTGGAATATTGTGTCCAGTTNGTTGTGGAGTCTCCTTCTCTGGAGACATTCAAAGCCCACCTGGATGCGTTCCTGTGTGATCTGATCTAGGTGTTCCTGCTCTGCCAGGGGGATTGGACTAGATGATCTTTCGAGGTCCCTTCCAATCCCTAACATTCTGTGATTTTGTTGGCCAATTTGGGTCTCAATCCTAAACCCATAGTCAAATCCTAAACCAGTAACTGGGGCTGTGCTCCCTCACAGCTTCTCCTGCACCTGCAGACACTGGCACAGCAGAGGAGCTGAAAAGTCCTTGTCTCTCCTGGCAGCAACTATAAACATCAGTATGTTATCAGCCTTCTCCTCAGCACAAATCCAAAACACAGCCTCACACTGGCTGCTGTGAAGAAAGTTAACTCTGTCCTAGGGGAAACCAGGACATAAAACTAAAATAAGATGAACTCACCCATAGAAAAATGCATAAGCAAGTGTATCTTTTTCTAATTGATGTAAGAGTGAATGTATACTACGAGTCGGACATGTGTCTTTACATTTCTTAAGATAGAACAAAATATTGAATCATTCCTAGTTCAGAAGATACTCTACCTTTTGTGCCTTTAATTTGGTTTTACCAGCATTAAAGGGTTGTGTACTGTTATGTCCTTATACAGTGTGTGGGCAAGCAGTTCAGTTCAATTGGACAGAAGATCTTAATTCAGACATTTTTTTAAACTTCGGAATGCTTTATTTTGCAGGAAATTGGTGTATGTGCCAAATGTGCCCATATGCAAGCGTTTGGTCATTCCTTGCAGTAGTAGGTTCAAGAAAGAAATATTGCAAATTTTATGTAAGTGTCCAGATGAGTTTGATTGTAAGAGGAGCTATACCAGCACAGATCAAAGCTCCACCTAGCCTAATACACCATCTTCCACCCTGGCCAACAGTGCATGGTGTAGTGGATAGGAAAGAGACTGACATAAAATTGTGTTTTCCCAAAATACACTTTCGGCTTCTGGCAATTTGTGGCTTGAGAGTTTTTTGTCAAAATGTATTTGAAAAATTAAATAGGACGGCCCTTTCCACAGGTACCACTAATGTTTGCTGTCAGATAGGCCAGCTCATACATCGTGATTGAACTCACCATGATTATTCCCAAACTGTGTTTACTTTTCAAGTTTGCTTGTTTGTTGAAGGCTTGAAAAAAGGGTTTATGTGTCTGAAAGATAATGTTTTTTCTAGCTATACTTGGATCTGCTGGAAGATATTTGTCTTCATGCAAACCTAAGGCCACATTTTTCTATAAGCATTCCTGAACTGCGGTGGACCCTTTTGGGGGTCCATTGAAATAGATATGCTAATGTATATATATCCTGCATTGTATAATTAGGCACATATTTTATCCTTCTTTTAAAACATTGCAAGTTCAGTTCTGCTACAAGCAAGAAAGAAGAGACATTTTCTTTTGTGGTTCTTTGTTCTAGAATCCTTCATTCAGATTGGTCTATTTCTGTCTTTTAATGTTTAGAGTGTTTGAAGATTAAAGCAAGGCTTAAAAAGTTTGATTAAAGCAGAACTAATTTGCTGAGGAATGGAATTTTGGGAAAGTAAACTTTTTCAGTATGCTTCCTGTTAAGGTAGCTGCTGAGTCTTGTGGTGTGTACAGTGCACAAGTTGCAGCTAGTACATATATTCAAAATGAAAATTACAGTAAGTGGGAGGAAAAAGCCTCTTTCTGTTATTATTTTTTGTACAATGCCATTTGTTTAAAATAAATCTTATACACTGTTGTAACAGCTGCTCAGGTTTTATCTGTTTTGAAACAGGAGGAGGTGTGGAGAGTTATTGTTACAGAGCAGTGCATTTTATTAACAAAATATTGTAGAATTCCATTTAATTATCAAGCTGGGTTGTTCAGCTCATGTGAGAGTTTGTCAGCCTCTTGAGCCAAGAACTTTTCTTGTCTGTAGAGTACTGTCTGTACTAAAGATCAATCAGAAATTGTTCATGTTGCCTCACTTCTGGTCTTGAATAGTTTGTAAATACAGTGTAATATCAGTAATATTTTGTGCTCTTTCTGGTTTTAACTATTGAATAAATATTTTGCAAGATAGAAAATAACTTTTTCAAAATAACTTCACTTTCCTTGTCTCACATACAAATCTTTACATGGTTGTTTCAATACTGTATGCAGCTGGTTATGTTAATGCTTTTATACTTATTAAGCAGAAGTAATGCATGAAATAGCAAAATTTTCTGTCTGATTTGTTGCAGGGTATTTACAACAGGAAAAACTTCTAGCTACCTGCCGTGAATTTATTTTGGAAAGCTCAGATTTGAAAGAATATGCAGAGCACTGTACAGAGGATGGGTTTATTCCAGCCTGCTTGCTGGTGAGTTTATGTTTGCAAAGTAGAAAGTTAAATTCTTTTCCATCCACGGAAAAGAAAATTGAGATTTCTCAGTGTAACAATTACTTCTCAAATGTTACTTAAAATGCTTAGTTAGATCATCCTCTCTGGGTTTTGATTTTTTTTTTATATCCTGTGGTATTAGCAGTTACTTGGTTTCTAGTATTTAATTTATTACTAAGGAACATGTAAGTCTAAAATATGCAAATTGGTTTCAGCGTATTATGTTTAGTCTGCTGTATAGCTTTGTGGTTTTAGGGAAGGGTGTTGCAAGAGTTTTTTATTGATTTCAGGGCTGCTCTTGTAATTTATTGGAGATTGCTTTCCTATCCTAGATAAAGCAGCCGGTAATGTTCTATTTCAACTACATGTTAAATGTTTAGGTAAGGTACCTCAGCTTTATTTAAGGTTACCAAATTTTGTTGACAAAAACTGCATTTCAGTTCAGCTTCCTCTTTGATCAGTATCATCTGCTTTGTCCCAGGTGAAATGTGGAGGTTTGAGTCTGTGTAAATACAGTGTGTAGCTATGTATGTAAATATGTTCATATAGCTACAGGCTAATGAGATACTTTGCATTTTTAATATATACAAAATGAGACTTTTAATATAGTATCCAAATTACAGGGTTTAGATATTGCTGTGTATCAACCTTTGAATGTTTATATGTGCATCTTCTTCCTGTTTTCTGTTTGATTCTTCTAGTATATTGGTTAATTACATGGTCTGGGATTTTGTCCACAGTATTCAAAATTTGTGTAAATCTTTTCTGAGATCTGAGGTCTTGATGTACCTACTCAAAACAGACTGTTAAACTTATTTCCTTTACAAGTGTTTAGTCAGCTGTCCTTTTAGGGTAGGGAATTGAAAATCAAGCTATGACCAGCAAAAAACAGAAAAAACAAATGTAAATAGATTATCCAGATAGGTATAGATTATAGATAGATTATCTAGGTAGATAATAGATTATTCCTTTTCTCTGTTTTTCTTAGAAAGTTATGATATGATAGCGTCTAAGAAAAAAATCTCACTGCAGCTCAAAATACTTGCAGTAAAGGGCTGTTTTTGTCATACCCTAGAGAGTTCCCACTAGCAAGCAAGACAAGAAGTTGCAATGTGATAGTGGTGACTTTGGAGTCTTAATTCTCTTTGTTTCACCTAAAATAACAGAACAAGTAAATATGATGTGAAAGTTAATTCTGTGTGACTGTTAAGATTTTTACTTGAGATAGAAGTTTCTTCACGTTTGCATCTTAACTCATGTTGTGTTCCAGGATGATACATACTCATTACTTTGTTACAGCTGTTCATCATCTTATTTTTGTGGTTTTATTCCATAATACCAAAGATGAGTGGAGGTTGTGCAGCTCTGACTGCTATACCAGTGTTGTGCAGCGAGATCGAGCACTTCCAGTTTTGTGTTCGTAATGGCATTTTGTTCCATAGATTGTTTTCTACATTATTTGAGACAACTCAGCATATACCAGCAGCATACAGTTCCTTGTGTTGACAGTCAGCTTGGTGTAGTCTTTTAAAGAACTGCTTAAATACAATGTGATACAGCAGATGAAGTATAAGTTAATAATGAAGATTCTAAGATCAGTATTTTTTTTCCAGTCTCTGTGTGGAAAAAACTTGACAACTATTCTTAATGAATACGTAGCCATGAAAACAAAAGGTAAGCCTTCAGAATTAGATTTTTGTTTTATTTTTCTTATTTATCTGCTGTGAACTCCTTGAGGAAGAGGTAATATCTCCACCTATATATGGACTTAAAGCAGTCCTGCATATATGCTAGAAGTTGAAGGTTTCCATATTATGCAGACAATGGCCAATTAGATCAGTATCTTGTGAGCATAATTAATTGATTATCTTAGTTTGGATTTGCTAGCATATATTTTCACTTCAAATTTGAGCAGAACTTCTAATATAATGAATCAGGAAGATAGAATAAAGTGTGCAAAATGTATGAGCTTATGCTTGTAAAATTTTAGTGGTTATTGTTTATACTAGAAATAGGAGGAGGAGGTGCAGATCTCCTCTCTCTGGTGACCAGTGATGAGACGTGAGGAAATGGAATGAAGTTGCGTCAGGGGAAGTTCAGATTGGACATTAGGAAAAGGCTCTTCACTGCAAGGCTGATCACTCACTGGAACACGCTGCCCAGGGAGTTGGTCGCAGCACCAAGCCTGTCAGAGTTCAAGGAGCGTCTGGGCAACACTCTTAGTCATATGGTTTAGTTTTCGGTAGTCCTTTGAGGTGAAGGGAGTTGCACTCGATGATCCTTATGGGTCCCTTCCAACTTGAGATAGTCTATGATTCTATGGAACAACCAGGAGGAGTCCTACAGTATAAAATGCTTCTTGTCTTGTTTTTAAAACTAATTAAAATAAATTTAGAATAACTTGATATTTTGTATGACTATTCGAGGCAGAGTTAGGGCATTTCTTCTTTTTTAAAAGCAATTCTTGAGCTTCTAAGTGTTGCTAAGTCCTATAATTTTTCATAGGTGTTATATGATCAGATTTTAGTGGGGCTAGGTTCTTGGACTTCCAATCTAAGACATATCATGTTTGGAACTTTTTTGAATGTTTTTTTCCTTTCACACTAGGTTTAATAGGAATGATAGCTAAGACACAAACATAATTTCTTCAAAATACTTTGTACTTGGCACCTTAAAAAACTTTATAAACGGATATGCTTACATCTTTCAATTTATACTTTAATATTCTGTGCTTCAAAAATGCCAAGTGTTTTTCCCTGTTTGGGTGATATCTTAAAGTAAATCACGGCTTCTAAAGGCCTGTCGCCGGATTACAATTTTCAAAAGCCCACAAGTGATTTAGGAATATGAATACCATTTCCAGAAGTGAGTTAGGTTAGGTTAGCATGTGTTTACCCAGGAGCCAGTACCACGTGCAGATTCCATTGAGAATTGTCATGATGAGTGTCTGCCTCAATTTCATTTAGGCTTCTAAAACAGAACTGTATCCATGATGAGTTTTTGTTTGTATCAATCAAACTACTTAAATTAGGAGTTAGGGCTTTCTAATCAACAGAATATTAAGAAGGCAACTAGATGCCTAAAGTTAGATGATGTCTGAAACATCCCATAATAATTATTTTGCTTGTGATTTTACTTTTTCTTAACATGTATCTGTTTAGACATCCAAAATTTTTTTTTTATGGTTTATTTTAGAAACAACAAGTGAAGTTCCAGCAATGATGTCATCTCTGTGGAAAAAATTAGACTATACCCTTTCTCAGATCAGGTAATACAGTTTTGAAATTAAGAAAGAAAAATTTCACCCTAAGAGTGAGTCCCTATGTTGATCAACTCTCCTTATCATTGTATGAGAATGGTTTTGCTTTCTATTGCCTCTGGGAGATGGTGAAAGAGATAGGTATGTGAAAGTTGATAGTTGAGTAGACATTTCAAGATTTTAAGGCAGGTCTAGCAGATAAGGAGGGCATTAGTGTGAGTATGTGGCCTTCCTGCAATAAAAAAAAATACTATGACTCATTTTGAATCTGATACCATTGGGGTTACTTGATCAAAAAATACAACGGTATGCTTCATTTGAAGAATCTGTGACCACTGTTTAAAAGAATAAAACCAACAATCAGTAGATTGAAGCTTTATGAAGTAATGTGTGTTTGGGATCAGTATTCATCATATGGTTAGTGTCAGTCTGTCACAACATGTAGCTGACTGTTTCCATTGTGTTCCTTTCATTTATGTCATCTGCTCTATTTTTTAGGAGCATGCAGAATTCCACAGGATTTTCTGCTAATCAAAGGAGTAAGTAACTTTAGAGCCAATTCCATGGGATCGGTAGGCATTATATTCAAATTATCTGTTTTGGAAAAAAATGGAGGAATGCTGCAGCAATCAGGAACACATCCTTACTCATAAAATGTTGTGAAATCTCTACTGCAGTGGGTTTTTCTTCAGCATGTCTGTTGTCTTCAGTGCAGTCTGTGGATTGCTGTAATGATCAAGAAAGGAAAGTAAGAAAAGATGAGCCTTTCGCTCATCTTAAATTCTCTGTATAGCATTTTCTTCTCTTTTGAAAACTTTTTAGAATTTTACACAGTTAAAAGGTTTTTAAACTGCTGCTTCTATCCCAAAGCTGTTGACTTAATTTGTGGTTCATAGAGGAACTGAAAACATAACCAGTCTAATAATGATGCAGTTTCATTTCTGTAGAAGGGGAATATAAAAATATATTACAATCTTGAAACAATTATTTTTTATGCATACAAACATATATCTAAGCAAAATATGAAAAAATACTTGTTCTATCTAGAATTGTTTCTTTCATTACAAAAACTGCCAAATGAAGTCTCAAAAAATAAAAGTTATTTTATGTAAAAGTAGTTTTTTCTCTCTGTAGTACTTCTACTGAGTAACCTGTGTAAGAAAAAAGAGTATGAAATATAGGTAGTGTTTGTTCTTGGATCTGAGATTCACTGGATCAGCTCGTGTTCTTGTTTAAATTTTTCAGATTTAGTCTGATAAATAAATGCAAACTCACATTAGTTTAGCTATTTCAGTTATGGTCAAATATGTGAGTGGTATGTTATGTAATGTCATGTAATTTCAGTGTGATTTATTCCTTATTTAAGCAGTGATACAAGCATGGTTACAGTATCTGTGTAAATTAGCTGTATTTCTTGAATTATTTTGGATCAAACCTGTAACACAGAAGACGAAGAAAGGTATTGCTTATTTTTTGAGTTTCATGAATTAGTTGTTGAAGCACAAAAAAGTTTCAGAGGAGCATCCTTATTTATGCCTTGGAAAATCAGCAATGTTTTTAAATTCCTTTATCGTATATTTTCATCTTGTCTTTATCATCTCCAGCACGTACAAGAAGTGGCATTGTAGAAATGAAAAGACAGAGAATGCTTCAGCAATCAGCTCCTCCAAACTCAGGATTGTTGTCAGTAGCACATCAGTCAGGGCCACAGAATTCCTCTTCTGTTGTATCTCCTCAAGTTATTCACAGGCCAACAATAAATCAAAGCATGTCACAGGCAAGACTGAATACGTTGTTCGTGCACCAGTCACAAACCCAAGAAAACAAGATCACCAGTAAGTTGCACAGTTTCCTAAAACTTTTTTTCTGTGAAAAAATCTATGGATATAGATGCAAGTTTTCTAGAATCAGGGCTAATAATCTTTAACCAGAAAAGTTTTGGAAAATTAATGCTTTGTTCCCCTAGCTCTCCAAGCTGGTTCAGGTGCTTGAAAAATAAATAAGAGTGCCCAAAAGAGAAAAAGCTCTTGCATACTTACTTGCTAATGTGTGTTCTGAGATCAGAAGTGTGTTAACTTGTTGTTATTCTGTCCTGTGTTCACCCAAAACACTTATTTTAGCAGATAGGGATGATCCACATCGAATGGATGTTCTTCCTAAGATACATTTAAAAGGNTACACATTCAGGTTCCGGCATCACAAGAACGAAAGCTTCATTCAAACTTGCTTTCTCCAGGAAGACGAAAAAGGTAAACCAGGTGGTCGTTTATTTTTTGTGTTTTATTTTTAAGATTGCTGAGAGATGATGCAGTTTTCTAATCTCTAGTGTAAATTTTCTCAGGCAGTTTCACAGTTGAGATCCACTGAGAGTGGCCAGTGTATGACGTTTCACATTAGACTGGCAGGAAGCTACTTTTGCTTTTTTATTGCATATGGCTGGTCTTTACATTATTTCAGTATTAGACATAGGCAAATAATCTTGGAGCCTGAAATTTAGTATTCCTTCCAAAATAGCCCCTTCAGTTATGAAAATTCTCATTATTAATAAAATTTGCATTTTTTCTGTTTTTAACTTAGAAAAACTGTTGTCTTCAATAAATTTGTGAGCAAAAATTTTCATATTTGCACTAAAAGCGTGAAAACCTGTTCTTATACCAGGTTTACATTTTTTGTTCTTTGATGCCAGTGTCCTTTTGTTTTTAATGAATTAATTGGTCTCTTGTTGTTCCATATGTTGTCTTTGTCCCTTACTAAATGTCAGTCAATGGTTATGCTTATCATTTTTCCAGATCCTTATTTATACCTTTTCCAGGTCCTCTCTATCCCTGCATGGTTGTTTTGTGTGTAATTGATTTCAGTGCACTGCTGATTGATGGTTTCAGAAGAGCCTACACCATGATCTCATATAAAAACATCACATTTCCTATTCGTTATCTAAATTCTTATGCAACCTAACGTTTGTTTGCTTCTTTGGCAACATCTGCTTCTTGAGAGATCAAATCTTTTTCTAGAACCTATACTACCAGTTAAAGTAATATATACCGTAGGGGGAAAAAAATACTAAATAGTGGGTGTGGAATTCAGTTTGCCATTGTGCTGTTCACCCACAGTCTGTATATTTGTTTGAAACTTCTGTGAAGTCAGACATATGCATGCAATATAATGAAACAGGTATTGGCTTTTATTGTATTTCCAGTATGTAGTTAATTTTCTGTTGATTAAAATTAAAAGGAAGAGAAACGCTTGATCTACTGACCATTAGGTCTATTGTTTGCTATGTTCTCACAAAATACATCATTATTTTTTCAGTGAATCTCAGAAGAGGAAAAATATTGCAACATCTGGACCTCTTTCAGCAACTAGAGGTTCTCAAGACCCTGAGGGAGTAATAATAGAAAAAGAAAGTGAGCCCCTTGAAGAATTCGTAGATGGTAACTTCCCAGTGAGTATACACTTAAGGAAGGTATTTAAATTTGAGAAAATAAAAAGACTAAGGAGAACTAGTCTTTCACATGTTCGTCATCTTGGGTATTGTAGAAATTAACTTTAGAAGATAGATTTATTGTTTTGTATTTGAACTAGCTCTTCTGTGTACTAAACTAGTGAGGATGGCATGGCTATGTACAGGGTTTTTTTTTCCCTTGATTTATTGGCTTTGCTAAGATACCTGTAAGCTGTCAGAATACAGTAACTTTTTAGAGAACTGAAACCAGAAAGCACAATAAACCTTGCTGTACTTTAGGAGAGTAGAAGTA
>VZTO01021363.1:0-27946 GCA_013400615.1 Syrrhaptes paradoxus
AAAAATGTTGGTTCTTTACATCAGGAATTTATAAAGCATACAAATTCTGGATTAGAGAAGTATTTCAAGGAAAAAATAATATCTTTAGTGTTTAAATTTATTGTAAGAAATACAAATAATTATGAATTACAGAAGACAACCACAATGCATAATAACACGGTACATACACGTATGATAGAACTAATCACAGAACAGAAAAATGAAATGATGACTATTACGTTCCAATACGTAGTTTGCTTGGAAGCTTCTAATTTATTCTATAAACTTAATTCATACTACTGGATTTTGTCTAATTGTTCAGGAACAAAGCATACCAAACTGTTGTCTTTACCATTATGATGACTGATATGTTACCAAAAAAGAGGAATCAGTAAAGGAAAAATAAAACTAATGCAAAAAGATGGTGCAATAAACTACTCTGTTCACACTGTTTAGTTCTCCTGGCTATATAATTTCCACCCAGTCCAGAGTCAGGCAAAATCTGTCATCTAACATATTATATGCCACTTCTTCCAGTCTTGAATTATGGAATTTTTGGTTACACAGGTAGATTATCTTGATTATTTGCTTGTATTAAAAGCACAGTCTGGTTTTGATTACCTTAGCTGTAGATCTTAGACATTCTTACAGCTACTGCTTCTTCAGTCTTCTTGTCTTGGTAATTAATGCTGTCTACCACAGAAGGAACAGCTTTGCATGTCATTAAAAGATATGTAGCTGTACTATTCTGTTGGCCAACAAAATTAGACTGGATTTGAAATATAGTCAGACTGTCTAACACCAGTCAGACCAGTGACGGAATCATTTGATATTTTATGCCAGAGGCAAATAATTCACTACTTTTGGGCTTATGAGATAGCTACTATATATGATTGAACAGTCAGTTTACAGAAGAATTTAAAAGTTATCACCTGACACAGTGAAATTACAGACCATCAAATTAACAGACTTAGTCACTTTTTTAATCCAAACATACCACACTATTCATTCTTAGTCAATTATTCTTTAATGCTACAGTCAAGGATGTTGTTTTAATCCAGGAATAGAGTCAGATTTTTCCTCCAAAACCATCGTGCAGCTGCACTCTCTTATTCATATACATTACTTAAATTTAAGTATGTTGACCAGACTCTTCTGAGAACACACCATAATTTGTCCTATTTCTTCAGGTATTTTAGAGTGCCCCAAAGAGTCAGCAGACATAAATTGCTAATAAGCCTGTTTTTTCATATTCCTTAGGTACGAAAAGTTGATGCTCCAAAGGATCAGCTGGACAAAGAATGGGATGAATTTCAAAAGGCAATGCGACAGGTCAACACAGTAAGTAACGGAATCTATTTTTATTGATTCTAAATACTATACACAATAAGGAAAACAACAGTTTCATGCAGCTCTGCAGAATGACTGACATCAGCATTTGTCAGTTTTTTGTTGCAATGCAGTGTGTGGTTAAATGGACTTTATAAATGAGCAAAGGTTCCTTCTGTTTTCCACTTAGAGGGAAATTAAATTGAAAAAACTTCTGATCAGGATCCAGTCATCAATATATATCTAGTTACATTTGTGAAATTGTATTTAAATAAGATAGCATGTACCTCAGATCAGAGTCCTGTATCCAAACAGGATGTAATTATGGGCTCTTCTTTAGATGAGGTATATTAATATTTTAACTTTGAAAACGACAGAACAAAATGCCACCCATTTGCCTTTTTCAAAAAGCATCTATAACGTGTGGGTAACCTGGGTTTTATGGTTAATTTAAATGTACTGGAAAAGAACCCCAAAATTTGTGAAAGTGACAAAATATTTTGTGTGCAAGATACATAAATTGGGCACAGTTTTTCTGTACTTCCATTTTTTACTGTTTAGCATTGGATAGAAAGCCTTCCTGGAGCATGTTTTTATCTGCCCTTTTGTACAATATAAAACTGTCACTCAAGATACCTGGTGTTCTCAGTCTTCTCTTAAGAGTATTTGCTAGTTTTTTAGTTTCAATTGTAAATAATTGCTCATACATCAGTTGCTAAGAAGAGTGTGCAAAAAAATCTACCATTGCTCATTTTAAAGCGATCAGCACTATGAACAGAGCGAATGTTCATATAAAAGCAGTGGTGGATACATTTTGCTAGCATTAGCCATTCAGATAATTCTTCAGCTTAGAAGGAATCTTCTCAGTTATGCGTGGACCATTGATTGCATAGCATCTCCCAGACATTCAGATTTGAGAAAGTATATGCTGAAAAAAATAACAGGTTAGAAACACTTCGGGATCTAGGGGGAATATTTAACCAATACTTTAAATAAGCATGTGTAATCAAGTCCCAAGCATAGGGATATAGTTCTTATTTCAGCCTTAGACTTTGGATGCCCTTAGGTTATGCTTAATTTAAAATACTAGTGTATTGAAAAATTTGAAAATAAACCCCAGAGCAGCCAAACTGCTTTTAACTTTTAAGAAAAAACATTTCCATTTCAAATTAAACCAGATCAGGGTTTTTTTCTGTATTTGCCTCCAGAGTCTTTTGTGAAGGTGGGAGTATACGTATAGGAGATTGACATTGATTGAGAGGGTAGGAAGGGAAGACACATCAAAAAGGAACAACAGTGGAATTCAGGATGAAGGTGAATTTTCTTAGAGCTTTTCTGGTTTAGATTTCAGAAGCAATAGTGGCGGAAGAGGATGAGGAGGGACGACTAGATCGTCAGATTGGAGAAATTGACGAGCAGATGTAAGTAGATCAGTTTTTCCTCAAACTTTCTGTTCTCCAGAAGTAATGGATCACTATTTGACTAGAGTGATAAAAACATTTTTAATTTTAATCTTCTATGATACTACCTTTCATTAATCACCAAAATGTTTGAAGTAGAAAGACAGACTCCCTCAAATTGCAGGATGATATCTAATGAAGACATGAATTTTTGTGCAAAATTATGTAATTATTTGCAAAGAGAATGCACTAGTATCACTGAAAATACAGCAAGCAAGGCAAAAATAAAGCAATAGAAGGCAAAGTCTTTGAACAACTGTCCCTCAGCCCTCTGTCAAATTTCTTAATTTGTGTTTTTCTGTGAATTCTGATTTATGTAGATTTTCTGTGAACATTTTTAAAAAACAAGGCCTGATACTCTGCACTGCAATTAAAATTTTGATAATGAGATTTGTGTTTTGAGTGTCCATTTGCTGTACTGAAAATGCCCTGTTCTGTGACTAACTCTCCTTGTTTCTAATAAAAATTTGCTTAAAGGTTTTGTTGGATGATGTACTTCATTACATGAAGTAGTTTTTTTTGTTTTGGAAATGGTAGATGTAGCAGTTAGATAAGCATTAGTTTAAACTCTCAAGTAGCCTAAAATGCAGCATAGTGGAACAGATTGTTACTGTTATCAAGTAGCCCAACATATTGATTACCAGTGATTATGGCTATGCTAGGGATTGACAAGAAAAAGATGAATTCTGATTTTTGTGAACCTTGCAACAAAAAGAAGACACTAAAAATTAAAGCAACACTTAAGCTGTCTGGCCAGATGTACATGCTACTGGTAATTATCATATAATAAAACTAGCATTGGGTAAAAACTGAGCTTTGGTAGTACAGGGATGTCTTTTAACAGTGTTCAGGTAATTTTGGAGAGGGCTTGAGCTAAACCTGGCTGTGTTGGAGCATTCATTTTTACCAGTAGCTTAGGATACTATAGTACATATAACCAAATTCAGAAATCTGTAGAGAATTTCAAGTTTGTTACCATTATTTTTCCCAAAATGAAAGTTCCAAATAGATTTTTAAATACTATTTTTGTGGCTTTGTCTTCTGAGTGCATTTAAATGCAGGCTGTTTTGAATTAAATTCAAAACCAAATTCATTCCAGTCACATTCATGTTTTCTTTAGCCTTCAAATCTTCAGCTGTGACTGCCTGTAAGTAATCATACTGCAGATGTGCAAGGGGAAACAGCATCCAGATAATAATCTTTCCTTGTTGACTCTTCCTAGCAAATAGGAATGAGAGAAGCAAAGATAATATTTAAATCAGGCTGATACTTTTTGTCATTTTCAACAAAATACCCTGTTAAAATGTCTAGAATAATTGTTATAAAACATATCTCAAGGATAAGTAAATGGAAAACTGAAATTTGTGGATTGTGTCACATAGTAAGCCGTTAAAGGATCTGAACACTTGTGCTGCTTTTTTATTTTCAGAGATGCCACCACTAAGTTATCAAAATTGATAGCCAATTGATACCTCACCTTTCTACCATATATAAAAACTGTAAGTGAAGCAAGGAATGGCATCTCTTCTTGTGTGGAAGTGGATATTGGTTCTGTGCCTTTTTTTTTTTTTTNAAGTTGGAGAAGCAAAATCCAGGCGTGTACAAAATCCATTAATGTGGAAAGGCCACAAGTATTAATAGGTGGTTTACTCTTCAACAGTGAATGTTATCGCCGCGTTGAGCTTTTGCGTAACCGCCAGGATCTGATGAAGGAGAAGTTAAAGGAAGCCATGAGATTAAGAGCAACTCAAGAGAAAGAAGATGAGGCTATTGGTAGTGAAGATGAAGAAGAATTGCAGGATTTGCTGTCTCAAGACTGGCGGGTGAAAGGGGCTTTGTTGTAGCGTTTCTGCAACACGGTTGATATTCTCTTATCTTTGATGTTACTTCCATTGTTAGAAGTGAGACACTTTTGTTAAATATTTATTTAAAGAGGATTGTGAAATGGTAAAGAGCCAAGTGTATTAAAAAAATAATCTTTGTAGATCTACAGTGGTGTATTGCTGTAAAAACTGTATATTGCAATTGTTTACATTATTGAATTTACCTTTCCTATTAAAATTATTGGTTTCCTACCAGAGGTATTGTAATCGGATTAATAAGTAACAGAAGAATCTCTAAGGTTTTGGAAGCATTAGATATATGTGGTAATTTTGAGACTTGGGTTATTGTGCATAGAAGTAAAGGACTATCAAAAGTGATAGTATATGGAGCTGTCACAGATTGGGGGGTTAGGGAGAGGAAAATATTATGCATTTATGTTATCTTAAAATTTATAAGCGCTCTTCTGTCCATTGCCCCAGCTCCCAATAAAATACGGACATTTCTTCAGAATCTGTTCCAGTTGCTCTGTGTATGTCAGGGCCAAGCTCAGAAATGTTGAGCTGCAGCTTCTCCACGGTGGGTGCTCTGTGATGTGCCATAGGCAGTGCTTAATATTTTTCTTTATACTATCTTGTTTTGCTTAGTGCAGCCATAGTTCAGTATACGTCACATTTCTTGAACAGAGGGATGAAAAAACAGTGGTTACATANGTTATGGTATTGCAGCTGCTAAAGTTTTGGATTAGATCTTACTGCTAGAGAGGTGACCACACCTCTCCTCTGCTCTGTTTCCTCTTGATTGATACAGAGAAGGTACACTGACATATTGAAAGCTTATTTTTGATTGATGGGAAGCTGTGGAGCTTTTTTTGTTCAAAGTTGGAGAAGCAAAATCCAGGAGTGTACAAAATCCATTAATGTGGAAAGGCCACAAGTATTAATAGGTGGTTTACTCTTCAACAGTGAATGTTATCGCCGCGTTGAGCTTTTGCGTAACCGCCAGGATCTGATGAAGGAGAAGTTAAAGGAAGCCATGAGATTAAGAGCAACTCAAGAGAAAGAAGATGAGGCTATTGGTAGTGAAGATGAAGAAGAATTGCAGGATTTGCTGTCTCAAGACTGGCGGGTGAAAGGGGCTTTGTTGTAGCGTTTCTGCAACACGGTTGATATTCTCTTATCTTTGATGTTACTTCCATTGTTAGAAGTGAGATGCTTTTGTTAAATATTTATTTAAAGAGGATTGTGAAATGGTAAAGAGCCAAGTGTATTAAAAAAATAATCTTTGTAGATCTACAGTGGTGTATTACTTGCTGTAAAAACTGTATATTGCAATTGTTTACATTATTGAATTTACCTTTCCTATTAAAATTATTGGTTTCCTACCAGAGGTATTGTAATCGGATTAATAAGTAACAGAAGAATCTCTAAGGTTTTGGAAGCATTAGATATATGTGGTAATTTTGAGACTTGGGTTATTGTGCATAGAAGTAAAGGACTATCAAAAGTGATAGTATATGGAGCTGTCACAGATTGGGGGGTTAGGGAGAGGAAAATATTATGCATTTATGTTATCTTAAAATTTATAAGCGCTCTTCTGTCCATTGCCCCAGCTCCCAATAAAATACGGACATTTCTTCAGAATCTGTTCCAGTTGCTCTGTGTATGTCAGGGCCAAGCTCAGAAATGTTGAGCTACAGCTTCTCCACGGTGGGTGCTCTGTGATGTACCATAGGCAGTGCTTAATATTTTTCTTTATACTATCTTGTTTTGCTTAGTGCAGCCATAGTTCAGTATACGTCACATTTCTTGAACAGAGGGATGAAAAAACAGTGGTTACATATTTGCATAACTAAATCAAAGGGTGACAAAATGCTGGAGGAAGGTACTGCACTGGAACTGATGTGGTAAAATCATTTATCCGGCTGCAGGTACTGGAAGTTTTCTTAAGATATATCTTAGGCACAGAGGGCATCTAAAATAGATTTCTGTTCTCATAAACACAGATGAAGTAAAATCAAGAACCAACAAACTTGACAAGACTGGGACATAGAAAGCAAAACTACCTTGAGCTTTTGGAAGTGTGTTGTTTTTTTTTATTAAGTTTTTTTTTTACTTTTGCAAATCTTGAACCACTTCAAATTTGCTGAGGGCTTTTGAAAAAAATAGGAGAATTGTGTGGTTTAGTTTTTATCTAAAGTTGTGAAGGATCAGCTTAACATTTTGATATTTATTTTAAAGATTCTAGTTTTAAAACAAGTTAATGAAGTTTTAAAGGGAGAAAACAAATGCTCTTATGAGAGCATTCTAGATACTTGCCTCAAAGATGTTTATTAAGCAATAAGAAAAAAACCTAAATGCTAGGTACTTGATTGGCTTGTTTTGGAAGAAAGATTTGACATCGTGGGAGCCCTTTCCTTATTGTGAGATGCTTTTTGTCATTCTTGGTTTCGACAGTCCTTGGGTTCAGCTCTTAAGATTTATAAAGCTGTCAAAATACAAGCAATGGTCCTTAGCAATTTGGTGCATCCATTTATTCCTGCTCGCATATGCTGTTGTTTTTCGGTTGATTTACTAACCATAAGTGTAAGTTGCTGTTACTGTGAAAATGTTTGACACATCACTGCAGTCTGATGTGATTTAGTCCTGTTGTTGAGATAGCAACATCTGTGACTTAATAAACATTCAGAGAGTATTGAAACAAATAATGAATGCTTTGGCGACTTGGAGGAAACTTAGATGGGCCAAAACTGAAATAAAATTTCCTTCTGTAGTGTGAAACATTTGAATATAAAGTGTATAAAGTCCCTGCTATACTGCAGTGAAAGATCTCTAGATCCTTTCTTCACTATAAAGAGAACTTTCAGCTGACAGGTTGATACAGTATTAATAGATGTACAGTTTTGTTTAAAGATAAAAAAAAAGACACTCCCACAATGTCACCCTTAGCTAAGTTTCTGATTCTAGGAGGAATCTCATAGATCCACAGTGTTGTATACAAGTTTTATACAGCTTGTTGTGTACAACTGTATATTTCTTCACCATTTGCAACAAAGCTTTTAGAGAGCTTTATGAAGAAGATAGGAGTGACTTTGTTGTCTGTATCCTGCATGACCATTGATGTACATGTGCTGTTGTGTCAAGAAGGCAATCATCCTGCATTTTAGTAATGAAAGTAGTAGCACAGCTGCAAGGGAGAAGAGGGAATTTTCTCAACCTTACTGAATAGTGAAGCTAATTTATAAAGGTAAATGACTTCCTGTGTCTTAGAAAAACATAGGCATAATTGATTTATATTTTAAGTCTGTCTTCAATTTTCAGAAAACAATTTTATGAACTTCTAATGAGCTATTCAGCTAGATGATTAACCAGGGCAAATAATTGTTTTTAAAAATATGTACTTCCTTAACTTCTTTCTGACTTCTTAACTTTCTTGAATTCTGTTTTTAACCAATAAAGATTAAGGTAGTCCTAATAACTGGCTCTGTTCATAGCTGCTATTAAAAATTAAGTTTTAATCTCTGGCACAGTGGAACTGAGAACAATATTTAATTCTTTGATCTCTAGGACTTCCAGAAAACTGAAGAATCAGAATTAGGAGGGAAGTCTTAGCATTTGCAGTCCTTATTTATTGATATAACAGTGGAGAGCGTTGCACAGATTTAAGAACTGTCGAATTTCATGCCACCAAAAAATAGTTGTGATTCCCCAGCTCAGTGGTTTTGAAACTCTTGACTTCCAGGGCCAAAATGTGTGTGTGTGCATGTGCATTTGAAATGGAGGTCTGAGTAGCAGCTCTGCAGGGAGCAGATAACCACAGCTGCTACTGACAGTGGTTGGTAGTTAACTGTCTTTGGCAAGTGCAGACACTCACAAATGGTAATCTGTGTGCTACCTTCTCTTCTGACATAGAAGAAATAAGCTGCTGCTGTCATGACTTAGAAGCAGATGTGAAATAAAGGCTGTATTTGGTATAGAAGAGCCCAAAAGTGATTGTGCAAAACCAATCAAACCAACGACAACCAAAACAATGTTCTCATTTGCTAACACGACTGTTTGTCATTCCTCCACTAAAGCATATAATTTTAAAATTTTCTTCAGAATCACAAATACTGGTTGAAAATAACATTAATATTAGCTTTGGTCAGGCCCCCTGCCAATAAATTAAATTTGAGGGGAGACAAATTTTGCTTATTACATGCCACTGTAATTTAATTCTCTGCATTTTATCATCTTAAAAACACTGAGCTAGAAATACCTTTAATGGGAAAAGTCATATTACTCAAGTATTTTCAGCACTTAAAAATACTCTCTTTTTTCTGATAATCAAGAAATGTTGCACTAGGAAATCAGACATTCAGCTGACAGGAATCATGTATTTGTCATTAGAAACCAATACTGTGAGTATATAATGTTTCAGCAATTCCCTTTTGTTAGGTAACATCAGATGAATTTGACACTTCTTTCATTTCAGTTACTGTCTTGAGACATATGCCAGTCTCTAGGGTGACAGGACACATGCATTGATGCTGAAAGTGATTTAATCAACATGACTGTGTTCCTTCCTGGAACCAAGGAGTGAGTACACTTCGATGGCAGTACGTGCTTGCATCCCTCAGAAGTGTCACTCAGGCCAAGAGATTGAAACTTTCTGGTGTGAAGCAGTTTTTCAGTATCTGCATTCATTTAATCTTCTGTTCATCACTTCACTCGGAACTGTCCTGGCCTGTCAGCTGGGAAAAGAAATGTGAGCAATTCCCTCATGTAGACATCTAAACCAGGTCTTTTTTTTTTTTCCCAAAAATATAGTTGCAAGACTAATGCCTTGTGTAATTGGTGGGTGTGGCACTTAGGGAGAATGTAAGAGATCTGTGTTGAAATCCTTCCTCTCTGTGCTGTCCCTTGATCTAGTTGAGCAGCCTAACAATTGCAGTCTTTCCTGTAGAAGCTGTAAAATGATTGAATTAGTGAGCATGTGTGATTTGTCTGATAATCACGACGCTTGGCTGAGAGAGGGGTAGGTCCTGCTCTAACTAAGTAAATAGTGCTGAAGTACACTCAGCTGAAATTGAGGCTAGGGAAGAAACTGGATTTTGAGCTCCCCCATCTCAGGGAAGCACTCATATTTTCATGCTGTTAGGTATTTAAAAATGAAAAAAAAACCAGGGACACTTCAATTTCTGCCTAGTTTGGGTGGGGAAGGTTCAGTTCCTGCTTTAAGACCGTGTTGTGAAACCTCACAGAAACACCTTGCCCATGCACCCCAGCAAGGCTGAGGCAGTTAGCGGGTGCCTACATTCACGGCACCAGCGAGATTTATGCTTTTAGCTTCTCAGGAGCTTTGACTGGCACAAATATGCACCTTCGGGTACACAGATGCCTTCTGTCTATGTCTGAGGACAGAAAGCACTCTGCATAATAGCAATAGACTAGGTTATGGGGCTGCATACCTCCAGCTTTGTTTGTTTTCTTTCTGGGTGACTATTCCAGACAGCATTCATCCTTTCTGTGTTTTCCATCAGAGCACAACAGAGCTGCTTTAATTCATTTGAGATCTTTAACAGAACCCTGATACTGATTTGATGATGTGAAAGCTGCAGAACTTGTGTTATCTTCCCTTTGGAAACTCATAGCTGTGTGGGCAGTGACCTTTTCCTATTGGGTGCATGCTTCCTCTTATCTACCTTTGGGCAGGAGTGGTTTAGTTTTCTGTCTTGTATAATATTTTTTACTTTTTTTTGTTTCCCCTCCAGATGTACCTTCTTATGTTTTGTTTGCCTGTTTTCTTTATTAAATCACAGAATCATAGAATGGTTTGGGTTGGAAAGGACCTTAAAGATCATCAAGTTCCAACCCCCCTGCCATGGGTAGGGACACCCTCCACTAGCCCAGGTTGCTCAAAGCCTCATCCAGCCTGGCCTTGAACACCTCCAGGGATGAGGGATCCACAACTTCTCTGGGCAACCTGTTCCAGTGCCTCACCACCCTCACAGGAAAATATTTCTAACTAATATCTAATCTAAATGTGCCCTCTTTCAGCTTAAAGCAATTACCCCTCGTCCTGACACTACACTCCCTGATGCAGAGTGCCTCCCCATCTCTCCTGTAGCCCCCTTCAGGTACTGGAAGGCTGCTATAAGGTCTCTCTGGATCCTTCTCTTCTCCAGGCAGAACAACCCCAACTCTCTCAGCCTGTCCTCACAGGGGAGGTGCTCCAGCCCTCTGACCATCTTTGTGGCCCTCTGGACCTGCTGTACCAGGTCCGTGTCTTTCCTCTGCTGAGGACTCCAGAGCTGGATGCAGTACTCCAGGTGGGGTCTCGGGAGACTGGAGCAGAGGGGGAGAATCACCTCCCTTGATGTGCCGGTCACGCTGCTTTTGATGCAGTCCAGGATGCAGTTGGCTTTCTGGGCTGCAATTGAACATTGCCAGGTCATGTTGAGCTTCCAACTTAAAGCTATCAAGGAACTTTCTCTTGCCATTCAGAAATCTTTTCCAACTAAAAAGTAATTAAATTTAAATGAGTCTTCAATTAGCTTAGGTTTTCTTCACATTTCTGCTTGTTTTTTTTGCAAAAGCCTTTCAAAAGACTTTTTTTTCTTTCCGTTGTCCATGTGTCTTTATTTTACCTCTCTTCATTCCACACACAAACATGCCCCTGCACTAGTTTGTTTAAATCTCAGTCTGTTCTAGCTGATTGTGGAAGGCACACAGAAATTATTTACGTGAAAGGTGTGATATACCACAGACCTGCTGCTGACCCTGGCAGATTTACTGGGAGAGCAAAGCCTGGACCTCCTTAGTGTTGCGCTGCAGTAACGTGTTTTTTGTGTTTGGTTGGTTTTTTTTTTCATTTACACTAATCAGGCTAGCCAGAGAAATAGCTTTAGCTGTTTAGGAAATTAAGATTATGGAGGTCCCTGCTGTGAAAGCAGCTTCAAGTCTCCTTTCATGAGTAAGCAGTTAAATATATTTTAAATAATATATTTTAAGTAATAATAATGCAGAATTTTATCAAGGTTAGTACTGCAGCCTATAGTTCTTCCAACCTAAGGGCTCGAGTAGCTAATTCAACATTGGTTAAGGCTTCCTGGGTGGTAGGATGCAATGAGGCATTCTGTAATCCTCCTCAGTAGCCTTTATTGTCAGGAGTTCTCTGTATTGAAAAAGCTGTTGACTTTTATGGGTTTCCATGTCTGTGTGTACATCTCGGTCATATCATAGTTCCTGGCTCAGACTCAAGACTCAGACATATAGGAGCTTTTCCCTAGAGTCCATGGAAAACAGAAGTGATACAACCCAGAAGTACTCAGCAAGGGGGACTGGGACCCGAAGCTAAATACCAGGAGACAAGCACAGACCTTAGTAGAGTAGGGACAGAGATTGCAGAATTAGTCTCACGTCATTTAAGGATGCTACTCACTTGCACTGCCAAAAACTCTTCTTTCTCATGAGAATAAAGCAGTAAACGTGGAAGTTTTGCCAATGCCCTAAGAGGAGAGGAGGCCAGAGTACAGCCAGAAGTGCTAGTGCAGCGAGAGCTCAGGACCAGCCCCTTTCTTTCACTATGATAGTGTGAAGGGAGAACCTGAGGCTGTGGCTGCAGTGCTTCAGCAGATCCAAAGGAGGAGCTGAATGTCAGAGCAAAATAGTTCTCCCTGGGCCAGCTCTCCGTTCTCCTTTTTTAATGCAAATTATCACACTCCTCCCAGCCGCTGGGCTAGTTTCCTAGAAGCCTCATCACTGAACAGGGCTGCTGGGAATGGGAAAACATGAAGGAGCTTAGCAATAATGTACCCAGTACCCAAGTTTGTTCTTTTGCTTGTTTTTTCCTTTCCCCAGTATTGGATCTTAAAATCAGCATGGGAAAACACGAGAAATACAAACCAGTGGCTTCTTTGTAGCAAGAAGCCAAATTCTGTCTTTTCTACGCAGTGTGAGGAGTTCTCCAAAAGCAGCTTTGTTAAAAACCAGATAAGGTTTTGCAGAAATACTGCTTACTGTACTAATTATATGATCTGGCTCCATTTAATCATGGAAAGACTTCATCATCCCTGACAATGGGCTAATGTACTTTATAACATCATTGCCAATATTGCACAGTCATTACACTCTTTCCCAATGAGCACTGGGACCTTAAGCGTGATGATATGAAACTTTTAATCATTAATGAAAACAAGCAATTTGTCTATGATCTTCGTTTGACAAGCCATAAAATAGTGTTTCTCAAATGACAAATTAGCAACTTGGTTACAAAGAACAAAGTTTAAACAACACAACAGTTGTATGCACAAAGCTACCACATCTGTTTTTTTAAATCAGAAAAAAAATTTATTTATAAAAATGTCTCATTTAACTTACTGTCAAGTCTCTAGCTGAATACAGTGGTTTAGAACACTAATGGCCCATGCTTTCATACAGATTAGCCAAAGCATGAACATCAATGAAAATCAACCCCCGAAAATAACTGTCTTTGTTTTATGTTATGAGCCACAACAGTGTTAAAACTGGAACAGTAATGAAGCAACACAAGAGTTAGGAAGCACAATTGCTTAAAGAGTAAAAGAAGTATTTTCTTTTGATGTCTCAGAATAATAAGAAAGTTAGAAATGGCAGAAACTCCTCTGTAGATTAGTCCATAGAAAGCATTGTCTCATGGGGCTTTGGAAAATTCCTGTCTGGTGGCTAATGAACTAGGGCATGATGAGATACATTACAGAGCCCCCAGGCCAGTAACTTCTGAAGACAGCCTAAAATGTAGGAACAAAAATGAGGAAAAGAAAAGGAAAAAGGCAAAAAAAAAAAAAAAGAAAAGGAAAAAAATCTTCTCACTATTAAAAAAATAACACTTGAGCACAACCAGCATAGAACAGCATTTCAATGCAGGCAAGTTTTCTCACACAGAGGTTGGTGGTTTGTGGTTTTGGGTTTTGTTTTTTTTTAAATGTCAGTTATTGAAACAGTTACAATAGTCCAGAACAATTTTACAGCAGTTTTCTAAAGCTGTTAAATAGCTGAGGTACCTTGACATTATTTCAATTTTTTCCTTCATTATATACAAACAAAAAAAAACAAACCAAAAGAAAATAAAAACCCCAACAAAACCAACCAAAAACCCCGTTTGGATAAGTGCAAAGTGTAACAATGGCAGTTCTACAAATGGTTACAGTGACAAAACTCAGTGCAAAGGTACTAAGGGGAAGAAAAGCCCACAGAATACAGAAATGACACAAAATACTGAGATAGTACTTAGCCCTATACAATAATAATAACAACACACTTTGAAATACCATGTTTTAAAAAGTATTGCATTTGCATTCTGTTTTTAGTTTATATTAAAATGCACTGAATACAGTTCGATTGTTAAAGCTTTGTGTCCAAGGAGTGCAAAGTGGATGAACGTGGTGGGCTAATGGGATTCTGGATTTGGAAGTGGTGAAGAAAACAATATTGCATTACTGAGTTATGCAGCAGAAATTAAAAAGAAGGTGGATGGACAAACAGAAAATGCGGTTTAAAAACTAGTTCCAACAGCTAGCAACCAGCCATTACATCACCCAGCTCTGGCTGCAATTAGGTGCCTGGTTTTAGCTAATCTGGACATCATTACATTCTTGTTAAAGGGATGTTTTCTGTCCGGGCAGCAACCTTGGAATGTCCTTTGATGCTAGATTTTATTAATAATTACAATCCAATCCAATTGCATGACTAGGGGTGAGCTAAATAGGGATGTATTTAGAGTAACCTAACAAAAAGTGGTCATTTTGGCTGAACAAAATATATGCAGGAGGGAGGTGTCAGAATAGTGACTGTGCATGTCTCATTCGTGCCTACTATTAAGTACTTACAGAAGGAAGTACTTTGTCAGTATGTATAAAACATCAGAGTGCAAAAGGAGGACCCTGCTCTCCCCCCCTAAAGTGGAGTTCTTAAAATTAAGTTTTTCCAAACCAGAGAAAAACTGTTGTACCCTTTAAAAGAACGCAGTGCAAAGCCACAAGTGCCTTATTTTGTTGTTTTCTTCCAATGATTTTAATTTAGCAGCTTCTCTGGGATTGGCAAGCTTGATTTGTTGTATGCAGAAGTACCTGAGGTTTGGTACTTTCTAACCCCCATCTCCTGCGCTCAGGCAGGTGTCGGGGCAGGGAAGACAGGAGTCTTCAGACCTGTCAAGAGCAGCAGAATGATCGCTCTAGCTGTCATCAGAAGTGCCAGATTTGGAGGCTCTAGCAATAGAAGAATTCATCAGAGGTGCCAGTTTGCTACAGAAAGTTGTTCTGCAGTTGGAGGGATCCCTTCAAAGGGGTATAACTGTATTTATATGCCAGGCAGTACTGCTGGAGCAGGACCCAGCTGTCAAAATTTTGCCTTGTTTATGTTTTTTCTTTCTTGCTAGCCCTGGCGGAAGGACAGTGTCAGGGAAGAAAGCCCCTGGGCTGGCGGAGAAAGCCCCCGGCACCGGTACCCACCCGCTGTTGGAACTAGTTGGTTGGTGGTGCCCGGGTGTTAGTCGTTATGGAGGGCGGAAGGCGACTTGAGTCGGCAACAGTTAACACTAGCAATTTAACAGAAAAATAAAAGATGCCGTATTGTTTCCTTGATAACTAGGATCTACCACAGACTCTTGGCAGAGCTGGCAAAGCTTGCATTGTGTCTCATCCCTTCAATATGGAGCAAACTTCTGGCGGTCAGATTTCTTAACCCCGCTCGTCGAAGGAATTTTGGCAGTGTAAGCGGACAAACTCCCCGTGGCCCCCGCGGCGGCCGCGGCATTTAGTGCCAGGAGTGGGACAGTTTTCATGCCAAGCAGACTGGAGACAGGAACGGCATAGTGGGTGGTTGGCAGAGTTGGTAGGGGAGGGGGGGTACTGACGGTAACGGCGGAGGCGGCCGCCAGCACGGCCATGGAGGTGGGGGTGGAGGTAGGGGTGGCAGACTGAGAGAGGTTCATGTTGAGGTCAACAGGGGTCGTGACGGAAGCGGTCTGGGTGCTGACTTTAGCCATCTCTAAGCTGCAAACGAAGAGAGGAAGAGGAACAAACAGGTTGGGAGGGTCCAGCCAGGGTGGTGGGGCCGGGAGGAGGAGGAAGGGAGGGAGGGGATGGAGGGACAGCAACCACAGTAGGGTAGGATTAGATTGGTGGACGAGGGGGACAGACGAGAGGGAGGGAAGGAGGGGAAAGAGAGAAAAAAAGGGAAAATGAGGGTCAAAGGAGGAACATGTTATGTGTTAAAGAAGAGAAATAACAAAAGGGTTTGTCATGATTTGATGGTGAAAACATTACCGAGACTCTAAAGTTCTTTCCAACAAAAAAAAAAAAAAGAAGAGGGGAGGGGGTTGCTAGTTCATTTTACATATGAAGAAAGAAATCTAAGGAATGCAGGTAATGGCAAAAAGATGGAAAAAACAAAACTTAAAAGAAAACTTAATATAACTATGAAGTTTACTCCCCAGCACTGATATGGTGGATTTCGCTTTCAAAATTAAGGTTTTTTTGAAAGGGCGACGCGGGGGGTTTTGGTAATTTTTTAAATTTGTCAATTTTGTGACATAAATAGTACCCTTTGTCATTTTGCTAGGATGAGAAGACACTGAGCAACAATTTGCTGCTTCCATATAAGGCATAAAATTTTGGTTTGAATTTTTTTTTTAGAAAGCTAGTTTTTAATTTCATTCACTGTGAGGTCAATGTGCATTTTTCATATAAAACAAACCTGATTAGCCACTGTGTTCACTTCGGTTTATACTTTCCCCAGACTTTTTTTTTTAAAGTCACAACAAAATATTTATGCAATCTAATTATAGGGAAATGAGTAAAAAGGAAGACTGAAAATCACCCCGGCTTCCACAGCAGCGTTATCCTTTCTGAGCAGTTACAATGAACATAAAAGATCTCACCAGCTGACAGACAAGCTACTACATGGATACAACATACACATCATCAGACAGAACCTGCCAGCACAAGGTAGTTCAGATTGACCCAACCTCCGAACCCAAGACAGTCACAGGGTCTTTGGAGGATGAAGGTATCAAACCACCTTCACTTTAGTCTAACTCCACTCATCGGTAGGCAAGATGAGTTTGGCCCATGTACTTAGGCTTTTCTGTATATTTTTAGACATTAAAATATAGTAATTCCAAGGACGCATTGGTATTTTCAGATTACAAAATGTTTACCTAGATAAATCCTCCCTTTGCTGTGCATTTGTTGCAGCTTGTGCACTGGCTTTGGTTTGACAAACAACCTAAATACAAACCTAAATTCAGGATGCATTTTGCGTGTGACCAGCTGGGAGGTGTCACAGCCTAGAATATAAATAGGACTATGTGTTGGAAAATCTTTGTTAGCTATAGTTATACATGTATTAATTCCAAATTTGGGTTTGCCTTTTTTTTTTTTTCAGTAATTACTAACTTGCCAGGTTCCTGGGCTTTGTCCTGAGGTGAGCTGAGGTGATGCAGCAGCTTCTCCCAGAGTGGAGCCACCGTGGGGGAAGCACCAGCTAACAGCTGGCCATGCTGAGGACTTGCTGCTTTCTTATTGAGACCCATCACACCTATTGGGAGCTTCCAGTGCAGGGTTTGTGCTGGTCCCTGTTGGCACTAGGGGCTGGACATACAGTGTTAAGAGGGCAGCTGTAGCCAGGCTACAGACCGGGAGGAGAGCGTGGTCATCCAACCTGGGGCTTGGGAGAGCCTCGCTTTTTCTCACCTTAGCCTTATGTGCAGCTGGGAGAGAAACAGCCCCTGGTCCATTAATGGGTGGAGAAAGGGGTGCAGAAGGCCTGCCCACATAGCACAAGGACAAGGATGGAAGCAATCGACCAGTGCTATATAGGGGGTGGGGATGCTGGACTAAAGCTTCCCAAAGCACTGCTACTGAGGGTGAGTCTAAAGGATATCTGAAGCAGGTCTGGGGTGGGAAGAGGAGAGTGGAAGAGAGAGGGAAACACTTGAGCACCCAGCTCCTCACTTCCACACAAAAGAAAGAGGGCTGTTGGAGTAGTAATTCCTCATTGGCTTTTGTTGGGAAGTTGGAAGGCACACAGCTTCTCTGAGGAGCTGGGAGGGGAGGGCAGGGGAGTGAGTGCATGAATGTAAGACCCTTTTGTGGGAGGTAAAGTTTTGGTTTTCCTACCCTGTGGTGTTTATCTGTCCCCATGGATGAGCAGCTCCGAATTTGTCTAACCCTCACAGCAGAGTTGTTCTCTGCAGAGAGAAGAGCATCCTTGTGCTGGTAGCCATGCTACATGCAATTACTCACACAGCAGGATTTTCATCAAGAATACTGAATCAGTGAATCCAGCTCCAGTGTCATCCTCGACTTGGGGTGTAGGAGTTACATGGTGATACTTTGGCAGGTTTTGAAAAACTCAGTTCATACAGTTGGATTTGTTAACATTTCCAACTCATTATTATTCTGGGAGGGAGGCATATAGAAAGATAATGCAGAACTCAGTGTTTCAGAGACTCCAAATTTTCCTACCTTGCATTTAACAAAACCAAAAAAATCTATACTGATATGGGGGGGTATTTGAGCCTGAGCTTCTTCCTGCACCAGCAGGGAGAACAGATCCCACAGGCTAAATGCTGGTGTTGGCAGACGCCACACAAACTCCCTCTCTCTGGTGTACTCACACAGGTACAATGAAAGCTCTAATTTGCCCTGCTTCACATTTATTACTGGCAGTGGTCCGTGATGTGAAAGTATATCAGGTTAGCTAACAGCTGTCCTGTGCCAGTGGCCATTTCCCAAACCAATTGTGGATGCAATAAAATTGAATGTGAAAGACTTCATACAGAGTTTCATGGTGCCAATTTTACACTTGTCCCTTTGAAGAACTACATTTTATGAATATATACACCACAGGCCACATCCTGCATTATCCAAAACTGGTGAAAGGAATAAAGCTCAAGTGTGGCTTTGGTGGGCCTGTTAGTTCTATGAACTAACCTTTCATCAAAATGGCAGTAAAAAATATCTTCAGGAAACTGCTCCTCAACAAGGAGAAAGTGCTGCTGGCTACAATTCATTGAGAAGCCAAAGTCAAATATTACACAGGAAACCTAAACTGCAGTTCATTCTTAATAACAGCTAGAAGATGGAATTGGATAATGAAAATTCAGTTACTACAGTGCAGACCCGTTAAGAGACATTAGATTTTACAGGAAAAAAAAGACACTTCTACTGCAAACAAGCTGGGATATGTTCTACTCGTACAGAGGTCAGCGCTCAGGTAATCAATACAGAATCAAAACAATACTTTAGACAGATCCGTCTTGATGTTGTATCAATGTATTTATACAGCTATAATTTAAAGTATATTATGAACACATTCAACACCAGATTGCAATAAAAGTCTTAAAACAACTTTATAAGTTATTCTGTAGATGGCAACTTTGGTTGGAGGATAGTTTAAAGATGCTACACACAGATTGTTTCAGGAATACAGTGTATAGATTTTTTTCTTTTTTTTACATCTTATGCTGCTGTAAGACACTGATTTATGCAGAAAGACTGGCCCTGGAAACCAAATCCACGAGAATGACAGATCTTGTGGGGGAGAGGAAAAAAAAGTCCACCTTAGCCTGAATGCTTACATGGCTTTTAGGTATTTAATATTATTTTTTGATATACCAGAATGTATCTTGGGCAGCCTAGGTACTGTACTCAGCTCTTCCCCAGCAGTGTTTATTTCATGCCAACATCTTTAAAAGAGACAGCAGTACTTGTGGCAGATTTGGGACTGACAAATACAGAAATTGTCTGCAGCAGCTGAGATCTGCCTCTCAAAACCTGCCGGAGCACTTAAACCCCAGCTACAGCAGACCTCCCTCTTGCCTGAAAGCTTCTCAGTTCTTCTTCTGGTGCCACTGCGAACTCACATGGTGGCACCTAACTGAACAGGAATTTTTCTTGGGAAAAAGGAAATCTGAAACAGTGTCACTTTCCAAAATGAAAAAGCCTTAATGTCCTATGTTACCTTAGAGCTTAATTTATTACACATTACTTTAAGAGTCTTCATTTACAAGTGAAGTCACTTCATCTAAATACAGTTTCAACACATGGTACATAATAATATATGATGGTTTATTGTATATGATGGTAACAAATGACTTCTATCTAGAAATTCGACAGGAAGAAAATATTTTGTTTCTGGTTTCACAGGGTATAGATAGAATATCCATGGTATGTGATTGCTGAGAATTTTTCTTCTTTGCAAAAGTATGTTAAAAGACCTTATATATATCCCATTCCATCAAAAGAATCATTAAACAGCAATAAACAGAAGCATGAGAGTTCGCAGGTTTTTCTAAAGTGAGTCAAACAGAAGTTTGTTCACTAGAGTTTCTGTCTCTGGTGAGCAGCTCACTGCAACTCCATTAATAAGTGCATTATTTTATTTGCATGCTTTAGCTGTCTTGAAGATCTTAAATTGTTATCTTCTGAGATCCAGATGCATGCCATGTGGTGTTTGTGCAACTAAAAATGAAGGGGTCTATTCTCGTCTCGATGTGTGGGGAATCCCTGAACACCAAGAGAAGAACATATCCTTAAGGGTTAAAGGAGGGAACACATTTTTATTTGATTACAGGGCTTACGGAAGTGACTTATATTTGCTACAAAGACTATAAATCAAAAGAGCTGTAGGTTTTTTTAGGATTCTGGAAACGGCTTATTTTAGGCTTCACGACGCCACCCCTCAATATACTTTTCCCTAGGAAACTACTGTCAAACTGAATTACAAAAAGCATTATTTTTGTTTACTGCACAAACATCCTTCTCCTCCATTAAGACATTTGCAGTGGCTTGCAGTGGTGCACTACAGAACTGGGCTGGAGAGGAGGTTGGACCATAGGAGACTGTAGACCTGCTATGACTACAGCCCCCACTATATAGATCACATACTTTCTCCTACCTTAACAGCAAACATAGTTAAACACAAAGCTTGATTTGTATCACAGTATTTTTGGGGGTGGGGGGGGGGAAGAAAAGGAAAGAAAAAGGAAAGAAAAGCAATAACATACACAGATACTCCCCCTCCCCACAATATATTGCCTCAGTCCACCATTTACAAGTAGATCTGTGAGACAGCATTATATCCATTGCACTGTCTTCTCAGGATACTTGCAAATAAAGGTGGTATCAATTTTTATATTTTTCTAAATAATCATATCAAAACTGATAGAGACTTAAGCCATCACAATGGCTTAGTGAAACAGACAGTGCTTTCATTAATTCTGGCACTGAGAAGTGGAGAAGCAGATAGTCTCACCCTGTCTCATTAGGGAATTCTTTTTACAAATTTGTGATGCTGTCTCTGAAAAAAATAAAATCCCATGGCCCTTTCGCAACGAAATGGCAGTTTAACATCAACTCTGAGTGGCAATTTCCAGTTAGTAAATTAAAACTGTTTAGCAATCTGTTTCACTATATGTGCCATTTAGGACAGCAAAATGGGTCTGTGAAAAGTATTTTCTTCTGAAGACTTTATGAGTGTAACTTAATTTATCCATGTACCTGCAATTGCACCAGATTAAGCTGCTTTCCATACAGATCAACAGTAAACACAGGTTCTAATGATACAGACTTTACAAATCATTAGGACTTGACTAATACTATGCAAAATGGACACCTCGAAGCAAATTTTATGGATCTATCCAAGACAGACATTCACAGGAGAGCAAACAGAGCAATCTTGCAGAAGCATTATCACTTACAAATCAAACTTACCTTGCATTAATGAGGTACTGTGCTAAGCTGATGTTTGCAGGGGATCCTGTGATTGTAACTTGTCGTTCTGCAGAGCCTTCTGTGGCGTTAGCAATCTTGATCTGCGCTCCTGACATCTGCCTGATTTCATTTATCTTACTGCCTTGTCTGCCAATAATGCAGCCTATTAACTGGAGTGGGACAAAGACTGAGATTAGTGCCACAGACACAAGCAAAAACCACTTATCTGCAATTTGTCGTACTGATAAAAACATGGTTATGAAAGACTCAATATCAAAATAAAAGTTCTTTGCTCTGCAGATTTGGAGGGAATAACCAGCACAGCCTATTGGCTCTATGGTCATCAAGTTTCATTGCTACATGGTTGTCAGCTCAATATCAGATTATTTAGCCGTCTTCTGTGGCAGAAAGTGACAGCATGCCATGGTGCTGACAAATACAAAACACAGCCCAGCCTGACTTGCTAGTGTCAGCAGCAAGCCAAGAACAGCAGCTGGAAGTCAGGCTGACCACCCAACACTTTGCACCGTTCTGATACGTCTGTGAGTCCGCGTCCTTGCTGGGCACACGTGGTCCCTACCTGGCCAAGTACTGCGCTTTTAAAGTCAGTGAGATTTACAGCTCTGTAACTTCAGGCAGACGCAGAGGTAGGAAAAGACTTAAATTTGTGACAGTGTAACTTAACAAATTCATATTTTGTGAATAAAACTGAGCTCCAGTAGTGTGTGTCTCTCTAGATTTCCCCCCCCCCCCTTTTTTAAAAAAAACTGCATTGGTGCTAACTTCAATTAATAGTGTTTTCAAGGTTGCTTAAATGCTCTTGGTGGAGTCACAAGCTTTTGGAAGCAAGACCTTGAGAAAGTATTTAGCGACACATGTAACTGCTGCAGCTGGGGTAAGAGAGTGTGATGGGGCATCACGTCATGGCTTCTCTGGCACAGGGAGCCCCCAAAAGCAAGTGGGCAACAAGAAGGCAGCTGAGGCTGAGGTGTTTGGGCTTTTGTAAGGGTGAGGATGGGGACTTTTGTTTTGTGTTAAGGAAGGATGGGTGCTAAGAAACTCATCAATGCCCCCACCCAGTAGAAAACGGAAACTTTGCTCTACAGGACACTGGGATGATGTTGCCAGTTTGGCAGAAGGATGTGCCAAGATGCAGAGACTGCCTTGCCCTCTCACCCTTCCTGCCGCTTCGGGCCCTGACGTGTTACTGTCTCTTTTACTGTAGTACTTGGAGTATCTTGCCAGAAACAGATTCAGATTGCCCACACCTTCTCTCAAAAGAAGACACCACCTTCCCCCAGCGCAATCCTTGCTTCATGCTGAGGGACAAGCAGAAAGCCAAAGCTGGTTCCCAGGCAGCCAAAACAGAGACTGATATTTCCCATCCTGTTCAAACAGGAGGGCCTCGCTGAGCTCCCTGGCCTTATCCCAAGGACATGTACTGAGTGTGTGACTGCACGCGCTGGTGCAGAGGACCTACGCAAGCTTCACCGGGAAGCCTCCAGCTTGTCTCTTGTCTGTGCACGAACGTGCCCATGTACACTCACTGCCAGCAGCAAAGGGTCCGCAGGTGTCTACTTCCTTGCCTTACTCTCACCGGCCTCCACCATCTGCAGGCCGTGAAGGTGAAGCAGGAGAGAAGAATGCCCAGAGCACAGGTGGTGGCACCAGAGGGAGCCAGAGGTGGGGTTGGGTTTTTGTCAAGAGTATGCCATCAGTGTGAGGAAAGCAAAGGCAGTCCTACCAGAGCACCACAGTACAGCAAGGCTGGCAGCATTAGATCCACTCTTATCTGTTACCACCTGGTGGCTGACTTCCATAATTTTGTTCCTCTGGACCATCTGCCTGCCACACTGTAGCTATAATTTACCCAGACCTGGTCAGAAGCGTTCACTGCTGCAGAAGCAGAATGGAGCATGGAAGGGGGAAAAACCTTGGGTTGTCTTTACTTGACTGCTACTCAGTGTTTTTCCTCCAGATATCGGAGTGGCTTGAAATGGCCAACAGGAGTGGAGGCCACCAATATTTCCTTCTGCCACAACCAGCATCTAATTTTTTTTTGCAATTATGATCTTGAAGTGACTGGTCAAGAGTCTGCATGTTGCTAATGATGATCTTACAAAGCAGTGACCAGGATTTAGGCTCTGTGAAGCAGCTGTTAGGGAGCCTGCCGCATCTTCAGACTCCTCTAATACTTCTCACCCAATAGGTTTCTGGTTGCCTTAATAATGATGTCCTAAGTGTCAACAGGAAAATGTAAACTGCATCTACTTCCTCAGTCTGTGCAAATCAGGTGGAAACCTGATAAAACTACTTGCTGTAAATAACATGCAAAAAATACAAAAATACATTATTTAGAAGAATTTCAAGTAGTCCAGTTCACAGGCATCGTTCCCACTGTGGCATTCAAAGCAGAGGAACTGCGTGGGACTGCTGGTTCTTCAGACACATTGTGAGACATAGTCTTACGTGTCTGGTTCGCCACTTCCGAGAGGGCACTTGCTGGGTCACTCAAGAGGCTGCCACCTGCATGTTCTGGGGATCCTTCAGCAAGGCTTGTAATCCATATGGGTCAGTAGAAACGACTTACAGTCTCATAGCTGATGTTGAGTTAGGCAGGGATGACTCAAGGCTTGTCAAGGATATTGGTGATGCAAGTATATGGAACAGAAGTTTGGTAACCTTCAGTTTGGAGCTCTCCAAAGTCGTCCTTTGTTGCTGTGACAATGGGATGCTTGAACATGCTCTTCCAGTCGTGCCATGACCTGCAGCTTGCGCAGAATACATTTCTCCACTTGCCACGCAGGGACAGCAGTAGTGCTGGGGTGCCTGTGCTCTCTCTGGGGTGCCCTTCCCATTTTGTATCACTTAGGCTGAAATTTGTGCAGTATCTGAATATTCAAGAGCTGATGGGTTTTGGAAGAGGTTCAAGGGACTAGCTTTCATTACAAAGCTTTGACTCATCAGGCCATGGACATTTGGTTTTAGATAAAAATACCTGCCCTGCCTTGCTTTGAGACAAAGCCACATCAGTTGCATCCAAACATGTATTTCTTTTCAAGACTGACCTTTCTAATCCTAAAGGAAGTAGCTTCTGCAACTTGGTATCTGCTGTCTGGAGCAGAGGGGTTGATCATACCTGTCCCCAGGTACACATGGTTCCTCTTGGTTTCCCGGTGCCACCCCAGAGCAAGTCCATTGGCTTTGACAAAGCCTCTACATTAGATGAGCAGGCAGGTGCTCATCATGAAGGAGAGTCTTCAATCGCTTTTCATAAATATACAGGCTTCCTCAGTCCCAGGTTTAGTTAGAAATGCTGGGACAGAGTACTCTATAGGATGAAATAATCTCCTGAGGTACGATTACAGTTCTTTACGGACTTACTGCAGGGCCTGGAAAGAGATGCTGAAATACTCTGGGCCTCTTAAAAAACAATAACAACAATAATAATAATAATAAAAATACCTTTGCTTTCCTTGCCCAGCTAATGCAAAATCTGGACTATAATGATTTAATAGACTTTGCAAGAAGGATAATAAAACATTTTCAGAAATGAGTCTTTTTATTACTTGTTTTGTAACCCAAATGACTCTGCAGATTTGTGTGCATTTCAATTTATTGAAGGACCAACATCAGTTCCCATCCTGTTCCCTGTAGTGAGCAGTAGGTGGTTCTGGGGGAAATTACTTTTCATGCTCACAAGGTCTCACTTTGCTTCTGATGGATGTTAAGCTTGTAAAATCTTTATACTGACTCTTGACCCTCAGTAGATGATTCTACTTGAGGAATCCATTGCCATTTTCTTAGATTAACGGAAGACAAAAATTAGGCCATGGGCAAAAAATATCAAAAGTGATGAAAATTACTTTTTTTAATAACACAGCCCCTTAAACATGCCTATTTGACAAAATCTGGTAAATTCTGTACTTTTGCTCTGGGCATTTTTTCTCCATTACACGGGAGGCTTTAAGCAGTAAGGCAAATTTATTGAGGTTCAGTCTCAGTCCACAGGTCCTTTGCCTTCAGTAGAAGGGCTTTGACTCACTCTACTGCAGGAACTTTCCCAGCATGTCTTGGGTAGATTATTAAGTCTTCACTTAACCATTGCTTTTAAACCCTCTCATACAACTGCAAAATTTCTGAGCCAGGGTTGGACTTAGCCAGCAGCTTAGTTTTATATGAACATGTTACCTTTTCTCAGGGCTTTTCTGGAAGAGGGATTTCCCGATCTGGGGCTGTAGGGAGGATGAGGTGCACTTTTCCTGGAACATGTAGGTGGTGGGTGCCCTTGCTGGAAGTCACAACTAGGGTCAGATGCTGTCCTAATCTTCTCCTTAAGGGTTCACGCCCATTCTCCCCCCACAAGGGATGGATTGGGGATCTTCAAAGATGGGAGCTCAATCCTCCCAGTGACCGCCAGTGGAAGAGGCAGCACCACATCGACCTCCTTGGAGCATCACCTGGAGCCAATGCTGGATTTCACTGTGGACTGCTCAGAGAACATTTTGCGTGCATGGGTACCCCTCCATCATTTGCAGGGAGGTACTTCCTGCTCCATAAGGAAATAAAGGCAGTTCTTCAGTATACCATTTCCAGCTTGGATGGATTGACATTTCTCTTTCTGTGGAATACTGATCAGATTTATGGCTTTCTTAGAATGTTGTTGGTGTTCTCTGAGAGGGAAGTTGTTTTCCTGTTACTTGCCTCTGCCTGTCTCTCCCACAGATGCAAAATATGAATAATTTTTAATGAGACAGAATTTTTAAATTATTGGTTTGTTCATTTACTCTCAGTGGCCATTTTGGAGGGTTGGATCACAGAATTTTAAGGCACCTGTTATCTATGCCAAATCAGTTACAGGCAATCTGTTCCCTTCAGGACCTGCCACTGTTATGTCATCTAATTCTGGGTTTGTGTGAAATACACTGGTATTGTGTAACTTAGGCAGCAGCAGATGGCCAGGGAAGACCCCAGCAAGGACAGAAAGGCAACCATATGCCCCTATAAGATGTTTTGATGGGAAAAGGAGATACTAGATAAGGATCAAGGTGACTTCTGTGAGAAAGACCTGGAGAAATGTGCCCTCTGTTCTCTTTTTGGGGATACCCAGAAGTTATAAGAAAACTTAAAAAGACAAACCTTCTGAATTTACCACTTGAAGAAGAAGCCTGGGCTTTTTAGCATATGGAAAATAGCTTTCTATAAAATGCATTTGTTTGTTTTCTGATATCTGTTTGTTATTTAGCAACAGGTCAGCTGCAATTATCAGCATAGTATATGAAGAAAGCAGTATGATGTTGTTACAGTAATTATTAATAACAGGAAAAAAAAATCTGTTACTGCCTTAATGCCAGAGGGAGTGAGGAAAATTTATTTTAATATGAAGCTATGCAAATGGTAAATGGCTATTAGTATCTACTTTCCATAGACTAGGCTAAAGGCTCTTTATATCTGATTTTGCTCCATCAGATTCCTACTTAGGCTTTGTCTTCATGTGCTTATCATTATCTTGGTTTTTAAAAATACATGTAGCACACACGCAGGTACACACTGACTTCTCTGGTAGCTGCAGAGCACGTAGATATTCACAAGTCTCATGTTCTTCTCATGCTTGCAAGACTCATTACACACATAGATGCGCATGATGGGAAAGCTGCAGGACTCATGGTGCAGGGGATCCCTGGAGTCAGGGCAGGCACGGGACTGGCCATGTGCAGCCTTGGGCTGTGCCGCTGCCCATGCCAGGGCCTGAAGCTTTCTTCACCTTCAACCAGAAATGTAATCACTGTGTCACACTGACGGGCAGTCTATCAAACTGCCAGGACTAGAAGACATGCTTACTGGGACAGCAAAGTCAAATTACCAACGCAGGGTTTGCTGCACAACTGCTGTTGCCTCGCCCACCCTCGCCTCCCTCTGCATGCAGCATCCGACTGATGGAACATACTGGTACCTCCCCACCTGGCTCCCTCTCTGCCCCATGTCCCTTTGTCTCCCTCTTCTCTTCATTTCTAGCCATGAGGCTGCCCAGAGAGCAGCCTTGCTGCAGCGGCAACAGGGCTGCCACAGCCTGATGGCAGCTTGGAGGACACTGCCCACAGCCGGGGCACATGCAGAGCAAACGCCTTGAGGAGACACACGGGGAAATAGTTTTTCCCCTTTCAAGATTCCCAAGCAGCCCCTGATGCCAGAGGGGACACGAGAGCCCTTCCTCCCCTCTGTGCCAGCACTGCAGCACCGGGTGTGCACACACACAGACGCGGTGCATCTGGGCAGCACTAGGGGCTTTCGGTCCTTTAATGCACGCCTTGACACTGTGCAAACACCAGAAGTCCTTTTCTCCATCTGTAGAGCCCTTGCAGGCTGTTGCTACACTTAACGCCATTTGGCCTTGGCTTTGCTCCTTTAGCAACAACAGCGAGACACGCGCTGTGCAGCCAGAAAAACCTTCTGTTGGAAACAACGTGTGGATGCGTGTTTGCTTCTCCGAGGATAGTGCTGAGCTGGGGCATTCTGTACCTCCTAGGTGAGAAACTGATGGCTTTTAAAAAAATTTCTATTGCACTACAGGACACAAGGTCAACTTTTTCCTTCTCTTTCTCTGCTATGAACCCTGAAAGAA
>VZTO01021364.1:0-41295 GCA_013400615.1 Syrrhaptes paradoxus
TTGTGGGCAGTGACTAGTCGCTACCCTCCCCTGGCGAATTTAAGGATGAACGGGGAAGGGGGTGCGGTCACTGTTGCCCCGGCAATGCCCGTGCCACATCAGCCTCTCATGGGAGAGCTGGTGGCGGGAGTCGGCTTACACCCCTTTCCCGAGGTTTCCCTCTGAAAGGAAACTCTGGAAACCCCTCTGTACCTTGAGATCGGTTGGTCCGGGAGCCTGCTCCGAGCTGCTGACCTTGGCGACTGAGTGTGAGGTTAATGGTTGGACTCAATTATCTTAAAGGTCTTTTAAAACCTGAATGATTCTATGATTCTATTAATTAGGATATATCCTGTTCTTTGAGCAGTGTAATTTTTTGCTGGTAGAGTCCAAAACAAAGTTTCCATACTTTTTATTCAGGCAAGAAGAAATGTTGAACCAGCGACATACTTTTAATCCTTCCACAGCAAGTTCGTAGTGGCAGGATGTCACTGGATAACTTTAGATAAAAGTGCTGACCTCATATAATTTCTGTTCAATTTTCTTGAAAACAGCAGGAGCCCAAGCGAGAAAATCGTAGCCTGAAGGCTGCAAGAGAGTAATTAAATGAGGTCTCTTTGTTCACTGTTTTTTAATTTCATCTGTTTTATACCTTAACTCCCAGTGACACATGAAAATGGTATTGCTTCCTTCAGCCGTGCAGCTGATATTGTGATTGGATAGCCTGTTTCCATGTCCACACTTTATTTCTTATAATAAAATGTCTTCACTCAAAACTGTAAACACAGACACTTTGCTATAAAAAATCATTATTTAAATAAAAACTTGCACCCGACATCTGAACATTCAAAGCAGAGCCCTGTGGATGTATTGGGAAGAACTGGAAAATACAAATACACCTTACTGAAAGGGAACCCAAGATTTCAGTCTGTTCAGATAATCAGCAGGAACATTAATGTTATTTCGATTACAGGCTGCAAATATCTACAAAAGGTCTAACATTCGCAGAGAATACAGCTCTTCCAGCTGTTCTCAAACAAAACACAGCAGGCTCAAGAGACTGGAAACAAAATCCAGAGAAGTTCCAAAGAAAAGTACAGTTTTAAGTATTTTGGTGGTCTCACCATTGCAATTTTAAAAATAAGGAATAGGTGTTCTTTTCATAGAAAAGTAGTTCTGCCCCAGGGCAGACAAATCATCAGACTTGAAAGCTGAAGCAGTTAGGAAATTCAGTGACACATGTGACATCAGAGCTCATACTAACAACTATGCTGATCTTCTATTTATCATCTAGTCAATCCAACAACAATCAGACCTGTACTCCACCATTTCTAAAAGTCTACGGTAATCAGACAAGTCTCACTGCAGCCCTTGCATCCCCTTGAAAACCACAAAGAAAACAGAGGCTTGTCAGTGCAACTTGAAACGCAACAGACTGAGACCGGTGAACGAAACCCAGGACATGACCCTGACCAAGAAGACTGTGCCTCTCCTCATTCCAGTGGTGAGATAACGCTCATGTGAGAGCACTTAATATGTCAACATTCACATCTGTTTTCCAGTAAATGGGTTGATGTGGGTTACTGATATGCTGATTTTGAGGTCAGATTATCATCCAAAAATTAGACCGATCACAAAAAAAGTGAGCAGCTCTATAGATTCACCCAATATACCTGCACTGACCCCAGTAACCTTGCAGCTGAAGATACTTCAGCAAGGCACCATGCCTCCTGTCTCCTCCTCCCATTAACAGGAAGAAGATATCTGGAATGCATTTCACCTGAAAGAGTTAAATACTGCCAAGTCTACATGTGATAAATAGTAGGTAACTGAAAAGCATTGTTTCCTTTCTCCCAGTTCCCCAAATCAAATAAAGAAGTTCAGCGTTTTGCAAGAATCTTCCTTATCTGAACCATCGCGATGTCAACAAACATCATAACTCACATTAAGCATTCTACTGAGTGCCTGTATTAGCTGCTCAACCCTTTCCTCTCTTCCTGTCTTAAGAAGTAATTAGATAAAGAGTTACATAAATATTTAAATACTTCTACAGAGGTTTGCTAAGGGAAATGCAAAGTTGGGTCTGATTCCAGGCACTCTTCCCAGTGCTCTGCCAAATATAAATCATCCTGGGAAACATTTTATTCATTTTAAGTATTGTGAAGAGGCCACTTTTATTTACAATATAACTAAAATAGAGATTTAAAGGACAAATAAATATTTGATTTAAAAAGTTTTCATTTTCAGAAATACTTTGAAACCCTTTTTGATTATGTAGTTTCAAGAATGCAGTATCTTTAGATAAGAATTACACAGAAAATGCTTGAAAAAATAATTAAGATGAAGATTTTGTGTACAAATTGGGACACACTGCAGTCTCTTCAGGAAAATAATTAAAGCATGCCACTCTGACTATTAACATAAAGCATCTAACTGCACCTGTAAAAACGTATTTCTCATGACACTCAGAACCTCAGACATCACTTCAGAGAAGTCCTGATGAAGCAGTTCTTTATTCAACTGAGAACACACACATTATTGCATAAAACTTCAATGTAGAAAGCAAAAGAAAAGTCCATGCTTTTGGATGACTCTAACAGAGACAGTCCCAGCTATGCTACCTCTCTGACAGGTCCCCACCACTTGTCCTGGAATCATCATCTTGTTATTTCAATTAGAAGTTTTTAAAAATTATTTTTCCTCTTTTTCTAAAAAATATTTCCTGAGAGCGTACAGACCCTGAGACGTTCCAGGGACAGCAGCACTCACTCCACCCCTTTTCATACCAACTCTTCCCATAATCCTGCCCTCGTACCTAAACCAGCCGTGCCCTGCGGAGCGTGACTAACACAGCTTGGTGTGTTCTTCCACTCTCTCTCTGCAGACAGATGATGTGGGAGCTTGGAATATTCTGGTTTTGACAGGTCTTTCTGGGTATGTGCTGCTATATATTCCCCGGTATTCAGTGACAAGATGCATGGGAATGGTTTAAAGATGTGTCCAGGGAGGTTTAGGCTGGACATTAGAAGCAGTTCTTTACTGAGAGGGTGGTTAAACACTGGAACAGGCTTCCTAGAGAGGTGGTCAATGCCCCAGGCCTCCCAGTGTTTATGAGGCATTTGGACAATACATTTAACAACATGCTTTAACCTTTGGTCAGCCTTGAAGTGGTCATGCAGTTGGACGAGATGATTCTTGTAGGTCCCTTCCAACTGAAATAGTCCTATTCTATTATATTATATTCAGTATACAACACAGTGCTAAGAAAGGACATGTTGCCCATTAACTACTTCTGCACTTCTTGTCTTTAAATATCTTAAAATGCAGTCTTTATCATGGCATCGAGAGCGAAATGCTGGTAAGGCGAGGCTTCAGGCTTCAAAGTAGTCACCTGTCCTGCGTGCACAGTTAGTCCTCAGGTCTGCACAGTGCTGCTGCTCAGAAGCTAAATGTAATCGATGCATCAGCATTTCTACATCAATGTAAAAGTGCATTGTGAAAATAATTTGAGGTCAGAACTAAGCATGCAGTTTTGGGAAAACAGTTTCCACTGTGCAATTACACAAGATCTTTTACTGAGCTTCAAGGTGGGTGGTCTCAACGTGTACAGACAGATGCTACAGAAAAGTGTGCAGCTGGGAGAATTGCCACCAGTGCAGTTTCAGGTTATAACCATGGATGGCCCTGGAACATCTGCAAGCAAAGGGGGATCTCTTTCTCCATGTATACTGATGATACCTGTTGTACAGACTGCATTGTGCCCATACTGTTTTCCTGCCACTGTGCCCAGAGAACTCCTAGCCGGGAGGAGGGGACAGCCTGGAAGGAAGACTCCCAGGCACACTCAGGAGCCTGGTGTTTGGGCAAAACCCCTGGAAAGTGAATTTTCTACATAGACTCACCATTGAACTCTGTCAGTTTCTGAAGATCTTCTCCAAGCTCTGCAGTGACTGTCAGTGCCTGCTTCACCTTCAGGTTTGTTTCACTGTAAAAAATAACATGAGCAAAACACGATCTGAAAGTCATATGTGAACTGAAAGCTCTCCCTGAAAATCACTTCTGTTCTTGAGGGCAGACCTCTTCCTTACATGTCTGACGGACCATGCTTTTTTTAACTGCCCAAGGGTGTAGTTGTCTCTTTCAGTTGCAAAGACAGGCAAGACAGAGGAATTCTAGACATAGGACCATGGTACCAAGAGGGTGAGTTGGCTCTGTCTTCTTATTTTCACTACAAAGTTCAAGACCAGGCATCTCAGCTCCCTGAGCAGCTCACTGTCTATCCTGCCACTCGTATCACACTGAACCCTGAGGTATCTGAGCATACAGGAGAGCTCTGGATCTCCTCCCGTGTTATTCTGGTCTTGAAGAGTACTCAAGTCTTGGGACTAGCTAGCTGGGGAGTTTGAAATGCGATGTCAAGTAAATACTGCCTCTGTTCAGGGCCTCCTGGCACTTGTATGTACAAGAACTACAAGTTCATTTTCAGCAGAAATCAGATGGGGAAAGCCCAGAGGGCTCTCTCTGTAGGGTTTTGGGAGAGAATGATTTCCTGATCTCTCTGGTCTTGCTTAGTCCTTCAAGCTGATGTTAGCTCCAGGCAATGCAGAAAAGGTAATGCAAACTGGGTCATAAAGATAAGGTCAGCTCCAGTTTATTCCAATTAATACAAATTAGTTGCAGTCCTCTGACTTGGCCAGTTGTGCCCTGGAGTGAGCAATGTTTAGAAGCCTTTGAAGTGTGCATGCATTAATATTACAGTATAACAGTCTAAACGAGATTACTGGAGCTATTCATTGTGATTATGTCACCCAGATGATCTGGCTAGGAGAAAAGACTAAGGGAGATACAAGAAACAGAAAGCTTCTGCCAGCGACCTGTGATCTTGCAGGAACACGTTTCTAACCAACTCTCAGTGTTAGAAGAACTGTCACTAAAAATAAAAAGTAAAGTCCCTTCCTCACATGACATTTTCACCAAAAGAGGCAAAACTATCCACCAGAAGATGCCATTTTCAAGATACCTACCCAAAGTTTATTCTACATATTAGGAAACTCTTGCTACCAAAGCTATTGCAGGTCAGCTTGCAGCACCTGGGGTCAGCAGAGCCTTGCACTGGCAGCAGTGATGGCACCCCAGGGCCAGGCTCACTTACCCATCCAGTTCAGCTGTCTCGATGTATGTCAGGCTGTGCGGCTCGCTGCTTGACAGTAACAGTAGATCGGCCTGAACACAGACAGACAGACTTGGCATGAATTCACGTAGTCAGAGGGCCATGGCAGTGCAATGATGCTTGTGGTTTCTGCACACTGCAGGTCTCTCAGTCAGTCATCATTACTGACTAATTTTCTTGTGAGTGATAAGAGTAATTACAGAGACTAACTGTGAGCAGGATGGAGAGAAATGGTACTCACCGTCACAAAGTTGTTGTTTTCTAGTTTTATTATATCCCCCACTTGGACATTCATCCATTTTTCATCCTTTAACCTGCAAGAAAGCTCCTAGTAAGTAGGCACATAAAGCAAACACCACTTGCGAAAGTAGGATGCTCCGCTCTGCTCCTGAATCTAGACTGTAAGTGCCATCAGGTCTTGGTCTGTTGATAGGATGGAGCGCCGTCTGCCATAATGTGGCCTGATCCATACTAAGCTAAGGAACCACCGCAATACAGTAACAGCAGTTGGGGTGACTTGTGCAGGGTTGAGACCAAGCCCCACAATAGCAGCACAGTCCATGTGCACTGTCCTTCTCTCTGGACTGGCTACCCCCCTCGTCCTCCTAAAGGGCCACATTGCCTCAGAAAAAAAAACTTCTACTTTGTATAACAGACTTCCCAAGCACCTGGGAAAATTGCCAGTTGTGTTATTTTTTCTAAGTGGTATTAAGGGCCAGAGCAACAGATCTGTGTGGGCCTGGCTGTCAGGAAGGTCAGTGTTGATGCTTTCTTTGCCTGTGCATGTGCCTAGCAAAGCCCGTGTCTGCAGTGGCCTTCACAGCACTAAGCGAGTTGAGCATGGAGACAGACAGCTAAACTGCAAGTGCCAATGCAACCAAGTCACAATAGCTGTATATGTAAAATCTAGAGAAACACCAAGAGCTGTATCAAAACAGGACTGAGTTCAGCTCAGGTTTGCTTTTTCAATGTTGTATGGAGTTGGGCAGGACCTGTGGTTTCCAGTTTCTGAACAAAGGCAAATATTAGAAAATTTCTATTTCGATGTATGTTTCCTAGACACAGTAACTAATACACAGTAAACTAAGAAACTAGTTTACTTAGCAGAAAGCACAAAAAGTATGTTCCTATTCTTCAGTTTCCAGTTATATTTTAACTGTTTGATCATCTGTTGGAGTTTACACAACATATTGCTATCTATAGTACAGGAAAAAAAGTCACCAGGGAGTTCACAGCTGTCTACAGCTGTGTCCTACACACAGCTGGACTCCATGGAGCTGCAAGTAAACAGCACATCTGTCTGCCACAAAAGCCAAAGCCTCTGCTATTTTTTCTGCAGGAAAGAACAGTGCTAGGAGTACAATGTCCAAAGCACACAGCTGAAATATTTTGAGTACATCTAAGTCAGAAGTGCTACACACACTCAGAGTATTATGGCACGTATGAGGAAGTTATTCCTGCTTCTTAATTTTAAATAACTTGTTGATAATGCCAAGTTTTGTTTAATGCAGAAATAAAAGCTATGAATATAAATGGACATGGGAAGATAGCCTTGCTTCTCACTTCTAGGGCAAGGAGTAAAATAATACAATACTCTCAAAGTGTCACTTATTTAAACATATATATATCCAGGAACAGAAAGAGTTTACTTTTCATTAGTCCAAGGTCACAGCCATAACATCTCCACTGATTGTGGTACCGTGTCTTGGGTTCATTAATTGGACACACAGTCCAGAACTGCACAGTGAACTAATTGTGTGACAGACAATCCAATTTTAAATTGTTTAGTGATCCTGGGAAATCACACAGAAACAAAAAATTATTAGTAAAATGCTCTTCCCAATCAAAATTATAGCAGAGGAAAAAGGACTTACATGCCATTGATCAGGACCTGGACTGGGCGGTTGTTGACGTGTTTGTCGCTTTTGTGTCGATTCTGAAAATTTGATCAGTACATTAAAAGGCATTTCCAGGCAACCAAGCACATAAGAGCTGTAGACAGTCCATTAACATTTTAGGTTTTCACCCCACTGGTTGAGTGGGTCAGGCAGATTAGAGTAACAGCTGAGTTATAATTGAGCCCATGTTTATACTAGTAACACAGGGTTTAACTGGACTGCAAAGAGCAACAGGCAACACAGGGCTTGCTCTTGGAGGCAAGAAGGAGGGTAGAGCCTTATATGTCACTTAGCACAGTCCTGACTCAGCTGATGTTGGTCCTCCCCATCACAATTTCATAAACAGCAGAGAAATCCTTTCCTGTGATATGGAGCATGGACACAGATGTTCTGGCATTGCTCCCTGGGAGAGCACCTCGACACCTTTCACCTGCCTACTTACAAAGTTCCACTGAGTCTCCATAGAGCATCACAACTATTTTAATAAGGACAGAACATCAGATGCTAAACTCAGCTCTAACGTCACCTCATGAAGTCAATGGAACTTTGACCATTAGCTCTGATGGGAGCAGACTTCAGCCAAAGCTGGGCAAGTTTGAAAAAATCACACATGGGTTGTATGCATTCTTCTTACCAAATTTTTGTTCTGCCTACATTGCAGCTAGATGGTAGAGGATGTTCCCTGAAGTGGAAGCCTAAGAACAGACCTCTGTGCATGCATCCAGACATACCTGTTGGTGAACACATTTTCTGACATGCTGATCAATTTCAGAGAAAATCAATGGAGCTGACAGGCTGCTCAGATATTTGGAAATTCTAGCTCCTTTTTGGTAATGAACTATTATATTTGGGGACCTAATCTTAGACCCCATCTTGGCCACAGACCATTTCTCTAACTGCCTGCACTGGCTGTGTTTGAGTGGTTTGCTTTAGTCATTGTACCGAAGAATCATGGACAAACTCCAAAGTACAGGTCAGAAATACAGATCTTACAAAATCATCAATGGCATCCTTGACTCCTGATACAGCCAGCACCAGCACGAGGGGCACCACCGTTGTAAACCAGGCCAGTGAGGAAATCTGAGGAATCAACTGTAGGAAGAAAAGATTCAAGTTGAGAAATTTCCTGCCAGTTCAGCAAAGAGATGGAAACAAAATACTGTTTTCTGTGGAAGCTGCAGATAACATTTTTCTATGATACCTGAATACAGAATAAAGACAGAAATGCAGCTCTGCATTTCTATGTGGCCCCTTAAAAGTGGAACAGCCAGGGAACCATGCTTTGCTTAGAAACCAAGCTGTAATTTATGTTGTAAACATGGAGCTGCCAGGAAGTGCAGTGGTTTGCTCTTTCTTGTTGTCTGTAACATCAGGATTGCAAAGTCCCCAGTGGATTTCTCTGGAGGCACTGACACAGACACGCCTGCTGTGAGTGACCCAGAGCTATCGGAGCAAGGCCTGCTGTGCAGAGCATTCAAATGCTTCTATTTTTTGTTTCAGTAATCCTTCACATTTTGCTGAAGCAAACTTTGTATCAGTAAAAAACATACAGCCTGTTGCCAGGGCTGACCTTGCTCTCCCAAGATCCATCAGAGCCATTTTTGTTTCTCACATCTTTAACAGTGACAGGACCCATGACTTGAAGGTGACCCCATCATGCCTTCAGTGATGCAGAGATGAATGTCTCACCCCAGCATAGTTCCTCACTTCCTCTAGAAGAACACACTGATGACGGAAGCAACATGTCCATCAGATTGGATTTGGGATGTGCCAACCCCGTGTGCATTGTGAAGTTGACATTTATGCCACCAAAGCAGCTGCTAAAGGGACTGCTGCAGAAAGCTGCTTCTTGTGACTGGTCCTTCTGGTGCACTGTCACAACCTACAGAAACCACCACATCCAGCCAGGAGGAGATAGCTGGAGGCAAGCACAGCCCTGCTCAGCTGTGAAGGCTGCAGAGGCATGTAGCTGCTACCTTCTCACCTAACTGGAAATATGCATGTCCTACTGGGCTGTGCCAAAGGAGTGGGGAGGCTGAGTCCCCACAGCCCACCCATCACATCCACTCTTGATACAGGAAGAGATACCTCCAGAGCTACAGGGGTGGAGCAAGGGGGCGGAAGAGGGAAAAAATTAAATGGAGGAATATGTAGATATAAAAGACTAATGGCTGCCCTCTTTGGCCTACCTTGATGCAGGCAGGAAAAAAAGCTGTATGCTTTTATATACAGTGGCTCCTAGATAGTTCAGCAAAAGACACAGCAGAATAATTTAAGGCAAATAGTTTGAAATACTAGACTAACAGCTAGAGTGCAGTACAACAACACAGGAACAGACTAGTTTCTTGAAAAATATACATGGGCTGAAATTTTCCTATCCTTTTTTGAGCTGGAATTGAAAAAGAGCCTTTGAAAAAGGTAATTTTGCAAACTTGTGTGCACTGAAATGGTCAAATTTAAAATAGCATACTTGAAAGATAACCAAACCTTTTTTTGATAATGTGTATTCCAGTATGAGTCAGCAACAACAAAGTACACTGCATTTATCCATATTCTAGCAAAGTGCAAAGGGGCATAAATCCTGATATCAATTTATCCAGTGCATTCAGCTTTCAGACAGCGTAGTATTACCAACAGCAAGGAGCAAAGTGCAACTCAATGCCATTTTGAGCCACAAGGTTCCATAATGTTGCTGGTGTCTGACACCCTCCATATTAGACAACTTCCTCACCCTGCTGAGCAGGGAGCAGCAATATTCAGCTTTATGCAAACTGGCTCCAGCCTTGAGCCTTCCTGATGTTAACTCCTTCCTTCCTAGGGAAACGGTACAGGTTACAAATTTGTTCTTCTTCTTTCTGTTTCCTTTGAGACTGATAATGAAATTTGCCTTTAAACCTATGGATAAGAGACAACTTCCTTTTGTACTACAGGAGTAATAAGTAATGCAAATCCAAGGACAGCCAGAAGCACTCAGATGTAGACACAAAGGGATAGTAGGAAAGGGCATGAAAAACATACACAATTTGCTGAAAAGTTTAATTAAATTTTTTTCTTTATTTAGTTCAAACACTCATATCCAAAGTTAAGAGAGGAAATTGCTTTTTTTCCTGCCCTACTTTCTATCTACTTTAAAGTTTTACTAAGACACTAATTCATAACAGGAATATAGCTTGCACTTTATTGCAATTATCAATACATAGACTGGCTTTGATAAGAGACAACACAATATGCTAGAAACAGCCCAGTGAATTCATACCTGTAAAATCAGCAAGAAAAGAAAGTAGGCATTGGCTATTCGCTGAAACTGTTCGAACAGGTTGAGAGGCAGGAAAGTGAAGAAGTTGTATTTCGATGTTTTAATTGAATTGTTCTGTAGGGAAAAAAGGAAAATAAATAGGATTGGTAAAACAGGAAACAGAATTACAGCACAACCCATTTCAACTGTGTTTTTACTTGCTTATATTTAGCAATAGCATTGTTTCCAACAGCAGCTCAAAAAACATTTCCTCTTCCCCACACAATCATGCCAAGCCTGGATAAATAGACAGAATTCCTCTTGGAACTAGTGAAAATATGATGCTCAGTTTATGCCAGTGCAACTGCAGGTATATACAGGTACATGTAGTTGCTCACAGAGACACATCTTCTCTTTATTAATAGTCTTTCTACTTACACAATGCACAAATAGAATGAAAAACTATAACCAGAACACCACAATTTTGCTGGTAGTGTCTACCAAGCAGTGTTAGAAAACACACGCTAGGTCAATTATCTATAACTTCTCTGAGGCTTTGGAGTGCTGTTCAGCTGGACAGCCCCACAGGAGCTATAGGTCCTCTCAGGAGCAGAACATGACATTATTATTTGCAGCTGATTCAGTAGCCTCTCAACTCAGCAACTTGGAAAGTCGGCTTGCTTCCATTCCACAAAGATCACTTGAATGTGGTGTTGTGCAAACAGCCACTAATACAAGAACTCACTATTTCAGTAAGCCAGTTGCAGTTTTGTTCCCTATTTCCAGTTTCCTTTTTGAGTTGCAGATGGCCCCTCCAGCCACAAGCAATGGCTGCTCCCTCATCTGTCTTCTTCAAACCAGAGAAATACTCAAGATCAAGATTACAGAACTGAATATTTTCTTTCCCAAAGAACAGAGCTGCAGGGTTCAATTCTTGCCACCTGATAATGAGGCTCAATCCATCATACTGAGCCCACAAGCTATTGCTGTCCCTTCACTATTTAGGTCTGCTAGACTTTCTTTTTATAGGAAGTCTATCAAGCACTCATACAGGTTTAGTCCTGGAAGCATGTATGCCATCTGATGCCAGTACATCTAACATTTCCCCCCTAGAAGTTCTTCAGAAATGCCTATTAACCCCCTCCCAGGCAACCTAAGGTGTGACAGCACAAGGCAGCTATTATACAGTGCACTTTCTTTCAGTAATAGATTTACTGCTTCAATGGAAGAGAAATTGGCAATTTTAGTATTGTAATAACCTTTAGATATTGCTAAGCTGGTGGGAGCACAGCAGATGCTAATTATGACTCACAGGCCACTTCCAATCCATGCATTAATCCAGGATCTCAACTTTGAAACTGACACACATCTTCATGTTTCCACCATTAGACCAATTATTTAAGATTACCACTGTAAATTGTGAATGGGGGAAGCTATTCCATAAGGTGTGTATGGGGGAAGCTATTCCATTTTAGGCAGTTACTGGATTTCTGGCAAATATGGCAACATTCTTCAGCATTAACTTCATGTTTTATCCCTTGTACAAACGAATGAAAAAATCTCTGAAAGAGCAGAGATGGAAACACCCTTCATGGAGGAGCCAGACAGATACTCCCATTGATTGCACTCCAGCAAGAAAAGATGTTTTTCAGTGATCATCATATAAACGGTATTGCTTGGTTCCTCGCATAGTGTGGCCATCTCTGGGTGTGGTTAACTCTGCCTGTGATCTAAATGTAATGACACATTGTTAAATTTAGTTTGTTTCAAAATTCCTCACCATGGGATTATGTGCTGCACACAGACACCGCTAAAACAGAAGCAGTGGAAGAGCAGTATCCTCTGCAAACCCAACATACAGAGAATTAAATTATTTCCTTTACAAGTCTGTGTTCACCAGACACAGAGTCTGGAAGACTTTTTAATAAAGCCTGGATCTAAAGATGCACCCTGCCCACTAATTTAAAGAAAAATATCATGACCACTTGCTCAAAAAAAAAAAAAAAAAGACACTGGCTGCAGGGAAAAGTAAGGGGACCTGACCTTTGTGCATCAACAGATTTTGGAGAGTGTCACACAACATGGGAAAAAACTACTCAGTAAACACTCACATAAAGTTTATAGAATGTGGCCTGCAAAAATCTCAGAGGGGGATAAGAAAAGAATGGGAGTGGTTTATTTCAATTCCTGACTTCTATTTCTGTCCATTAATTACGTCAGGAAAACCATTGAATGAACCAGAGCCATTCATTTTGTTTCCTATTGCCATTAGGCATGGTAAAAATGCCAGACATAACAGCTTCCAAATGTTTAACTGCAGGAATCTGGACATCCAGTATTTTCTTGACAGCAGCTCAGGATTGTGATAGTGTTTGACACACACTGTCTTTTGGGACACTGGGACACTGCAGACCTCAAGGTAAGTACAAGAAGTGTTACAGTGGATCTTCTCATTATTCTACTACCTATAATTAAAACTAAGCACCAGAAAAAATAATTCCTCATAAAGCTTATGAATATTTCTAATTCAACAAATAACTTCTTCATGGCATGCAGAGGCTAAGGGAATATCAATATTAAATTATAAAAACAAACTAGGGAAGACTTCAGGCTTTCCAGTTCAAAGCTCTGCATTCTGCTGTCAAGGACACAGCTGAAGCTCTGTGTAAAATATCATTTATACTTTCATTAAATGCTCCAGAGTTGCATGCTTTGACAGCTTGGGCTCTCAGTTGACTACAGGGAATTCAGCTGGCCTCTGCTCTTGATCTTATCTGACTCTTTGATGCTTGACAACATCACACACTGTCACTCCTTCAGAGCTGTACTAGAACCTGACTCTGGGGTGGGAGGGATACTACAGGAACCTGTGGCACCACAGCCTGTTCAACAGTCCATACGCAGCCATCATTTTACAAGCAGTGCCTCTAACGCATCATCCTCCTTGCCTCTGCCAAACTCTGCCTTGAGTGAGGGAGAATCCCATATGACAAAAGTGATGGAGAGGAAGTATCTTTGAAGCATCAATTAAGTATTAAGAGGCCTTACAAGAGCTTCTGGTTCTCCTATAGATTTAATTAAAAAACTCCTAGAAAAGCACTCTATGGGCCAAGAACAAAGACAGGTATTGGGAGCTTTACAGTTATTCCCAGGTCTGCCCTCAATTTCTGGTTGATGGAGGGCAGCCCCTGCATGAGTCTGTGTCCTAAATTAAATTAATAGGTGTGACTGTGGTTACCCACCATCAGACTCAAGCTCTCCAGATGCGAAGCTTGACATGAGAGCAGCGTTGTCTGTGGGTGAGGGACTATTCTCATCTGCTTTCTTCAGGGGCTAGATTCACACCTCCTGGAGGTGTGACTCCACCAAAATGCTGTCCCTAAGAATAGTGTTCATTGCGCCACAACTATACAAGTCCAGATCTGGCGGATGAGCTGTTACTTAGGAGGTGTTTTCAGAAGCCTGCCTGTGACGTCCGACCGTGGGCAAATGCTCAGCAGATGGCTTCTACCTTTGTTCGCTGAGCAAACAAATCATCTTGCCATAAAACTCTCAAGAAATAAGAGAAACTGCTGCTTTTGTGGCCAGATTACAGGGACTAAAGGGTGACACACAGAAAAGGCAGGGTATGGCAGTGCATTGCCCATCTGAATTTACACCCTTGGCTTGGTGACCTATTAGTTTCCAGCAGATGGACAATGTGGCTCAAAGCAAATCTCAGCAAAACCTTGGCCATCCCACAGGGAGGTGTTGTGCCATGACACCTGGCAAATTCACTCGTACCTGTGTAGGTCAAGGTACAGACTGGTGAAGCAGCTGAGAAACAGAAACAGCTTTCCCAGCTGCTTTGACAAAGCGCTGCAAGGAGGTGGTGGGAGCACAATTCAATGGAATTTAGTTTGACTGCAGCAGTGCAATCTGAAAACATACAGCTGCTGTATGCAGAAATGTAACCAAAGGGCTGTGAATGTGCTTAAGGACATACTCAGTAAACTCCTGTAACAGGGCAAACAGTGCCACAGAGGCTTTGTTTTCATGGATGGTACAGAATAGCCAGACTAGGTCAGTTTTAAGCCTACCAAGTTCACTGCCTTATTCCTGATGGTGGGCTGCAGCCCCAGCTCAACAGAAGACAGAGAAAGGCCAACAGGATGCTGAGGGGGTTAATCTGGTCCCTGCAAAGATCTCATCATGACTCCCAGAAGTAAAAGACTGGCCAAACACCAGAAATAAACAGATCTATATCCAGCTCACACTCCTCCCTCTTTATCTCTTTTTTCTTAGTTTTGTTCTTGTTAATAGTTTTGGGAATTTCTTACATATGTAACCTCTTGATCCCCTCCTGGCAGCAATAATAAAGTGAGTTCTAGGATCCCATCACATGTTGAGTATTCCAGGAAAATCTCTAGGAAAATATGGTCACTGGCTGTGTTTTCCTATGCTGTTCCTTGTGCCTGGAGTCATCCCATTACGGAGCTGTTAATCTGTGTAACACTACTGTGGTGAGTGTCCTCATCATGGTGGTGCAGAGGAGGACACGGAAGCAGATGGAGGTGACATGGCTTCATGACCTCATGCCATCACTCACAGACAGGTCAATGCATGGGATCTAAAAGTCTTGTCTCTTAGTCATTTCCTTGGACTATATTGCCTTCTCCTCCTCAGCTCAGTAGCTGAAGCTGCTGCCAGGCAGGGAGGAGAAGCGAAGGGGAGGACAGAGTACTGCTGACTGCTGGAGAGAAGGCAAACTCCAAACCACCATACCCTGTTAAGGGGTCACACAACAATACACACAATAACAACACAATAAGGGTATGCCACTTATTCACACCTGGTCTGTGAGTCATTCCTAACTAATTTTGTGAGCTGGTGGGTAGTACATACCTTCACACTTGGACCTTCCAGTTAACTGCACAGCACTTTGTTTTAAAGCTTGTTTTATTCTTCTGAGCTACTGTGTTCTTGCTATGCAGGATAAGGTCAAGGATGTCTGGAGTTGCAACAGTCTGAGAGCTCTAGTTTCAGCTTCATTAAGGTCTCACACAACCAGTCTCACAACCAGTATGATATGAGTTTTGTCTCCATGAGGTTTAAGATAAGATGAAGAGTGGAGGACTTGGTACAAAGAGAGTCAATGGACTTCACTGCAGCTCACGTCTGGCACAGCTCAGCCTTTCTGTGTCTGGGAGGGCCCTAATATGCTTAGATGGCCTTGACCTCACGTGGAGCTTCCATCTGCAACCCCTGTCCAGGCCTCAGGAGCTCCACCTAAGCTCAGTCTTGGGCCTTCAGTCCTTGCCTGAGTTATGTTGTAGGAGTATCAGTCTCCAGCCTAACATTTGTCCTAGTCTCCCAGATGGACCTATCCATCCCTGCTTCCTGGATGGACATTGGACCTATGGTGTAGTCTTGTCTTCAGTCTTGTCACCCACTGCTCCTGACTGGGCTCCCTGTATGGACCCTGGACCTAGTTCATCCCCCCACTTTTTCTGGGATGGTTGGGATGGGCCCTGTTACCAGCATCCTGTCCTGTCCCCCCCAGCCAGATGCTGCAGGACTGCATCCTGGCCAGTGAGGGCATTGCCTGTGCTGGGATCATCCTTAGCTCCCAGCTCATCCCCTCTTGTAAGCCAGCCCTGTGCTGGCTCTCCTGGACAGTGCCTCAGATGGTCTTCAGATGAATCCAGCTAACACTTTCTTAAATGCAGTACAGGTTGCTGCTGTAGCTGTTCCTTCAGGGACTACTCAGAACACTTTTCACACAATCAGACAACACTCCCTTAAGCCTTGAGTGATGAACACTGGAAAACATTTGCAGGTTGAGATGAGAAGGGAGGGCAGTTGTTGCCACCACCACGACCACATTGACAAGGTTGGAGGATAACCCAGCAGGCATCCTTTTCAGATCAAAGCACATAAGTGGAGGAGATGGAGCAGAATCTGAGCCCACTGCCAGAGTTCCTTGCTCTCTGATTAAATTTCAAAGAGATAAGAATCCAGCTGCCGATCCAGCCCAGGGTGATGTGTATGGACCATAGAAAGTTATATACATCCCTTCTATTTTCCTAAGAATTCATCAGGTGACCAGGGAGAACAAAAGCAGAGTCCAAGCAGCTTCCTCACTGCTGGTCCTGCAGAAAGGATGCTGGTTTGACCCTAGATCCTGATCCAAGATGAAATTTGTCATTGACTCATGGGCCTTGCATTTCCTCTCCTATTGTCTGAAAGCCAATTCCAAAGTTGTTTTTGCAGCCCTTCGTGATGTCCCAGTGCAGCTGTGCTAAATTTCAATGTGAAAGCAAAGAAATAAAAGGGAATTTGGATCAGAGTGAACATTAAAAGCCTTCAAAAGATGTGTTCTTCTCCAAAGCATCAGTAGACAGCGAACCCATCATGGTGGACCCACACAGGGCAGTCCCCTCTGCACCTGTGCTGGGGACAGTGCAGCCAGATTGAATCTCTTCAGATAAGAACCTTGATTAAAGCCCTTAAATCTTGCTGGACCACATCTAGCACATGCATTCCTCTTTATTTCAGTCTTACTGAAGTTAAGAAAGATCTTCCTGCCTGCAGAGTGAATAAACACAGGATTAGGACTTTTTTATCTTTACAGACCTATACTGAGTCCATTTTTGTGCTGCACTAAGTGCCTTTGCATGCCACTTATTCACGCTTGGTTTGTGAGTCATTCCTAACTAATTTTGTGAGCTGGTGGGTAGTACATACCTTCACACTTGGACCTTCCAGTTAACTGCACAGCACTTTGTTTTAAAGTTTGTTTTATGGTTTTGAGCTACTGTGTTCTTGCTATGCAGGATAAGGCCAAGGACATCTGGGTCTGCAAGAGTCTGAGAGCTCTAGTTCCAGCTTCATTCTTCACACTAAGTCCAACTAAATCCTTACCTACCCAAGCACTGCCACTGCTTGAAGCTGCTGGCCTTGACCACAGGCACCTCTTATTTAATCACATCAAAAATCATCAGAAGACATGCAAGAGGCTTCTTCAGATAAGAAGCACTTCCCTTCTCCTCCTCTCAGTCTGTACCGCCTCCATTCGTACAGATGAAGTAGACCACCGCAATCTTCCAGCCCACTTCATGATACATCTCATATGCCCACAAGACACGTACAGTTCTTTCTCTGAAACTGTCCCTCCACTTCACCATGAAGCCTCTGTGTTTAGGAGATTTTCACTACATGAAGTTCCTATCCTCCTCTTGTTCCTCATCCCACCCTATCAGTCTAGCTTGCCACAGCATCCAACCCTTCTTCCCAGATGGTGCTCAGCTGAAGAGGCTCCATGGCTGGAGCAGGGACACGATGCAGCTTGGCCTTTTGCAGTGTTTTCTGATGAGCTCTGGGAGGGAATTTGCACTCTGAATTCTCCTGCAAATCCAAATGTGACAGATCCAGACATGACCTTGCATGCATTGGCAGACATGGCTTTCCACAGTGCAGCATCAGATTCCTGCAAAGCTGGTTGGAGAGTATTCGGGAGTCTTGTGTCATAGCAGGGGGCACAGCTATCAGCAGCTGCCAGACCGGATGTCAGACTCCACACACAACAGAGTTTTCAAGTCTTTTTCAGCTCCTCTCTTCTCCCTTCACAGATATCCTGTAGACTTTGCACCGGGAAGGGACGATAACCACCAGCTGTTCAGGGACAACACACCCACGTCTGATTATACGTTCCCACTTCCCTATTCTCACTGAGACTAAACAAGGACAAAGCATCTCTGTATCTTTGATCTATGTCTACATAATAGAAACTCTCTGTTGAGTGGAGGCTTAGACCTTCACACCAGCTGCAACATGCAGCCTGGCTGCAGCAGTAAGGCAGTACACTACACCTCTGTTTGCATTTCCTTTTCCTTACTGGCCTTTCTCAGCAACTGCCTCACCCTAAGGAAACATTTACCGCCTCACCTAGCTTTGCTAAAAGAACCTGTTCTATAGGTTTTATGGCTAACATGGCCTTAAATTACCAAGTAAAGTAAACCTCAGTGAAAGTGTGGCTTTCACTGTCTAAAATACTTTCTAAGGTTTGTTATATTGCTGTGTTTCCTTCCAGTTTCTGCCCAGTGTCCCTTTTACCTGTCTGGATTAGCTACTGGCGCAACCTTTCTTGTGCCTCAAGAGAAGGCAAGACTGCTCTGCAAGGGGACAAGGACTAATGGTCCTCAGTGTGGGACCAAGAGCTGGGGGATGGCTGTTATCCTGGCTCTATAAAGGAGACTCAGATCACCACATGGCTGCCCAAATACTCTGATTCTCATGGCCCAAAGACTGAACACCACAATGAAGGATAGACACTCCAAACACTTCTGTTATTTGCTTATATACAGGTCAAATTAAATACATGAGATTGGGAATACATATTGAGGGAGGATTGTGGCTGCAGGAGACAGAAGTTACTCTGTCCAGAAAATGTCAGCATGCTGAGAGACAACTGAGTCTGAAAGCTACTGTGCTGAGTCTGAAAGCATGCTCTAGTGTTCAGACAGCCTTGGTCCCCCTGGACCACATCCCAGTGCTTAGCAGTGCAGCCGCACCATGTTCAGACAAATCTGAACGTGGGGAAGGGGCCCAGATTTGACCTTTTGCAGTGGACTACAATACTGGATGAGCTAATTTTCAGGAGCATCATGCATATGTTGATGGGAAAGTACCAGGAGATTTTTGGCATCTCTGGATGCACCCAGCAATCTATAGCATGGCATCTGAAGCAACTTATGAGCAAGGCTAGTCCTTTTCATACCCCATGGTAATACGGGTTTAATAAATTGAATTTATGCTAGGACTTACTGGAAATAAGCAGCCCAGGACATGATGTGCAGGCCCGTACAGTTAGGGCAGTACCTGCATCACCACTTAAAGCCTTGATACCTCACCACCCACTTACTACTTCAAGGCTTGGCTCTGTCTGGATGGTTTTCTACATTTCCTAAGCCTCAGTCTACACTGGACTCCAGAAATCATGAGCTATAGCTGACTAAAATGAGGGGTAGGATTACTGAAACTCACTGCCAAGTTTTAACAGATGATATTGAGATGGATTTTTGGCTGCCTCCATGTTCACACCTAATCAATAGACTCTCATGGAAACTCTTCAGAGCTCTCCTTAATTTCAGTTATTTGCAAATGCTTGGGCATGTAAGCAATCAGCTGGGAAGCAGTGACATGCAAAGTCAGTCTTATGAATGGCTTTTCACAGAAATATGCTCAGAATAAGAAGAGGTGCTCTATCCTGACATCATTGCACATCTCCCTCCTGCTTCCCTGACTCACTGCTGCACATAGTCTACATTGCAATCATTCAATTAAAAATCAGAAATCCATACATAGTGGCAAGACCCAGCCCAGTACTCTACTTGCAGTTTCTGTGCATATCAAATGCCCTTTCCCCGTCTCAGATCACCAGGCTTGATAAGGCATTCATGCTGCATAGTCCTTTACATATCTTAACTACAACATATTTCATATTCAGGGTACGTGCAGCAGCTCTGTACCTAGGAAGTCTCTAACCTGTATTGGTTAGTTAATGGATAAAAGGTGACTGCTGAAAACCATCCCGTTCGTGTTGCCAACAGATCAGCTACATCAAGATCTTTAGTCAAAGCTGTTGGCAAGTGAGACTATCTCTCAAGAAGTAAGAGTTCTGAAATGTTTTTTCCACTTCTTACTGAGAAAATACTTGTGATGCTCCTAAACCAAAACATGATTCAAAGTAGCTCCTGAGTAAAACTGAAGTATGAATTTCACCACTGGAATTTGGATATGCAGAGGACAAAAATTCACAAAATTCATTTCGATATCAGTTGGCAGATGCAAACGCTTTGAAAGAATGCAGCTTCAGGATCACCTCAAGGAGGAGACGACCCTGCAGCCAGGCAGTACAGGTCTAGCAACTGAGCTAGCCCTCCTTTGCACACAGGGTCAGCAAACAGTCCACAAGCTTTGGAAATGAAGTTGTCAAAGGGGCTGCCTGGCACCATAGCCTGGCAGACCTGGGTCACAGCCAGCCCGTGTCATGATGATCCTTTGAGTCACAGATTTTGCGGCACAACGTGAACCTAAGTAGGCTGTTAAGGGGCTGGAAATCAAGCTGGCAGGAAGCCACAGATAGGCCAGATTCAAAACCTTCCTGCCAGAGAGGATTTCACTGCAAGAGCTGAGGAACTGACACATTTCCTTTCAGGTTTGATTTTAGATGGAGACATGTTTCCAACAGAAAATTCCTGCCAGGTTCCTTTATTGAAAGGCCTTGGAGCTTGATGCTGCAAACACTTTGACTCACAAATACTATTCTGGAAGTGTCTAAAGTCACAGTGTTACGCTTTCCAGCATTAGAACTCCTTCAACTGCCCATCTGCAGGGTTGACTTCAAAGGCAGAGCTCCCTATGACTCAGCAATGAAACATCTCTGATGGTTCATCTGGCACATGTTTGCCTTGTTTGCAGAGTCATAGCTAGCGCGCAGTCATGTCACCTCCTTGAAACAACATGCAAGACATGAAGCAGATGCAGCTACATCTGTGACTACATCTGCATGAAGCAACATATGCTGGTTACTTACAGCATATTCAAACTGCAGATTGAAATCCCGGTTGTTTGCTTGAAGTTGTCTTTCTTCCTCTGTAAAGAAGAGAAAACATATCAGACATGCTTGAAGGTAAGCAGAGTCAATACACATATGAATGAAGCACCAGAAAATGCAAGCAGAGCTGCTAAAGGTAATGTCACCACAAATCTGTGCTCTGGGCTAACCACCCCATGTCAGGGAATTGAAGAGGCTGGAGACACTGATAGAGCAGCACTGTGGACTGGCACCATAGCACTCTGAGCCAGTACTCCAGCCTCCTCTGCTCACAACCCACTGCAATGCAGCACTGGTTTTACAAGTGTTCACCTTCTCCTGGGTGAGCATTACCACTTAACTAGTGGTGCTCACTATTCCTGCCCTGCTCCATCTCTTCCCCCTGAAGTCTCAGGGGCTGTTGCCATAAGCCTCCTGTTAGTGCCCTTCCTCCAGTACAAGTGCATCTCCTAGCATCATCCCACATAAGGGACATCACCACCACAGCTATCATGAAATCAAAAACTGCCAGAAGGGATTTCAAAAGGTCATCATATCTATCCTCTACCTCACAAGACAGCACTGTACCTATCACTCCCAATAAATGTCCTAGAAATCTCCAGTGATGGCCATTCTTCAGACTGCCTATTCAAGGACCGCAGTGTCCTTCTCCTGGCTGAGTTTTTCCCCTGTTATCTGACATAAAACTCATTATTTCAATTTAAACAGATTATATTTTCTCCTGGGATGGTCAACAGTGGTCTTCCGCTCCCCATCAGCAAGGACGCAGAGCACAGACAAGTTTATTATGTATTGAAGGCTGTTACACCTTACTGCTATGTCTTTTCTTCCCAAGGGTAAGCAACTCCCGTTTCTTCAGTCACTTCTTATGGGTCAGTCTGTCAGAAGGAGCATCACTCTCACTGCTCTCCAGTGGGCTTCCCAACTAGTTCACCTCATTCTGGAGTTGCCAAAATAGGCCACAGTTTGCAGTTGAGGCCTTACCAAACTTGACCAGAGCACAGGGGACACTCCACCTATCTTGCACACAATGCTAATTTGACATGGGAATTCACCTTATGCACCCCCAGCACACAGCTGACAACATTCCAGAATATGATCCATTTTGGCAGATCCTTTCTGGCAGAGCCAATTCCTCAGCAGGCAATGCAAATCTTCATTTGTCCTTGCTGAACTGCCTCTGGTTTTTGCAGACTATTTCTCCAACAGGCCAGTTCTAGTCCTGTTTTTCAGTGTGTATGTAGCTCCTGACAGCATGGTGCCATTCGCAGGTTTACCAAGTGTGTTCTTTATTCTGACAGTTAAGATGTCAAAGAAATACTGAATACCTGACTCAGGATATATCCCTGATGACTCTCTCAGGTTTCATTGATAACTATTGTCAATGTTTTCTTTTCTGAAAAGTCTGGCGTTCACTCTATGGTGATTTTATCTCAAGCATATTTCTCCAGTTTATTTGTAAAAATGCCATAAGTGACAGTCAAGATACATGACAGCTATTTAAGGCTTTTTCACTAGCCCTCTGGCTACCACTAAAACAGAATTAATTTTGGTTTGATGAAGTTTTTCAGGACTGTTGGCTGTTAATCATCTCTTCCACACACACACACACACACACACACTTCTAGTTACTTTGAAGTGGTTTGTTGGATCGTTTCAACCTTTACCCAAGAAGTGAAGCCAATATGTCTGTAATCGCTCAGCTTTTGTTTCTCCCCTGTTTCAAGACAGATGTTACTCCTGCACTTTTCCCAGTCTTCTGAACTTCACCTGCCTGTGCACCAGAAACTCTCAAAGGCAGCATTGCTCCAGGCCATGCTCTACCTTACCTAGACAATCCATTCCCTCTCTATTTCAGCTGCAAACCTTCCTCTTTCTCCTCTGTTTCTGGCAATTACTATGTTAGAAGGAAAAAAAAAACCAAACCACCACACATTAAAAAACAAAAAAACAAACCCATATTTCTTAGCATTATTTGCTAGGCATTTTTCATTGAGTTGCAGACATAAACTGTCTTTGTTCTCCCTCTTACCAGAAGGGTTGCAGAACCCCAGAGATCCCAATTCTGACAGAACTACTTTATTGCCCTTTATGGCCTTGACAGCTTTTCCTTACTTGGAGCCTTTGCCACACAGTTTGTGCTGGATAAAACAAGCTGCTTTGCACCTTCTAGAGGCATCCTTCCTCTCCCTGAAGTGAATGAGGAGCTTGTGATTTTGCCATTTCACTCGCCCTTCTGAGCCTTTCCCTGAAAGCCATTGACTTATACCTATGCCCTTAATATCAATTATTTAAGGAAATGACAGTGCTGCTTAATTCTCCCTCCACTCCAGATTTCCTTCCCATGCGATCTCAGCTACTAGTTCTTCATATTTACTTTTTTTATCTACAGATTTCCTTCCTGAAGTCCATTTTAGACACTTTGCTTTTGTAATTTTTTCCAAAGTAGAATACTGTAATTTCATAATCATTCCCATTTAGACTCCCTCCTGCTTTCACAGGACCAGCCAGCTCCTCCCTGTTGGATGGAATCAGTTCTGGAACAGCCTCTTCTTTAGCTCCAAAACATTACCTACCCCTGCACCAAAACACTGTGCCAGCTGAAGAGGTCATGTTCCCCTATGCTCTTCTCCAACTCTGCCTCTGGATAGTTGCAATTCCTCATTTACCACCATGCTCTGTCTCTCAGAATTATATTTTTTTTCCCACAAAAGACTGCCCTTCTTGGTTTGCTGTGCCTGTGTTCTTTACCCTAATACTTGGAGATCTGCGATTTGTTCATCTCTTTCTTCACACTGGAACTCAGAGCACATGAACATACAAGGAAAACATATTTTCCTTTGCCCCTCCCTTACCCTTCCAGAACAAGCTTTATTTTTTTCTGTTAATATTCCAGCCTCATGAGTTATCCCAGCACGTGTCTATTATGCCTATTAAATAATGTGTTAAGACATCTAGTCCTTCCTGTTTATCCACTCTTGCATTAGCAAGCATATAACATTGAACTGCTATCCTTCCTTCTTTCCTTCCAACAGCCCTATAAATAACACAGCATCCCTAATTTTTAAGCCCTTTTTCAGCTCACCTTTTTTTTTTTTTTGTCTCTGCCTGTGGGATGTTTTCATCAAGCCCTCTAATTACTAATGTAAAGTTACGTTAGCAGGTAAATGTGCTTTTCTTCAAGCGCTTCCAGTTGTGTCAGGCATTTCCAAATCAGCTCCCATCTGCCTCAACTGGGTGATTCAGATGAATCAGAGAGGCTTCACTGAAGACACTCAAAGTGCTTAATCCTTCACTGCTTTCCTCAGACACATTTTTCTCATCTTTCACAATGGGGAGAACAATGTACAGAGAGATCAGAGTAACTTGTTTGATGTCCCAGAGAAAAACAAAAGCAGAGCTCAAGAGGTCCCGGCCTGCAAGATTTCAACTATTGTGTTATGTGCCCCTTCAGGAATTTTCCTGGGAGCAACCAGTATTATCAAAGAGACGAAAAATAAAGCTATTTGTTAAAAACAGAACTTCCCAACACTTGCAGTTTCCTCCCATACACTAAGTGCTACTCTGATCCTCTCCCTAGGGGCTCCAAGTGTAGGCCTAGAGTAAATGCCATAGAAAAGATAAATGGTTTTAATGTAAATAGGAATAGATGACAAAGCCTGAAAACCTGCTGGGCTACCGAGGCACGCTCACAGAACCCATGCTGGTCCTGGGAACAGGCAGAGCTGTTTGCACGCGCCTCGTGCTTACGTGGAGCTGCACAAGCAAGTTGGAGACCTGCAGTGACCCTGAAACAAAAGGCTGAGCACTTCCAGGGGACAACATTGCCCATGCTGCTCACAGAACTGCAAATATGGGCTGGAGCCCTTTGGGTATGTATTCCCTTGCCAGGACTTAAGACACAGGGTACACGGCAGAGCCAAGAGGCTCTAAAGTCCTCAATAACTTTCTGGTTCTTCAAGTGCTGCTGGTAGCAGCTGGAGGTGCAACGAGCTCCTTTGCTCTTCCCAGGGCTCGCTGGGGAAGTGAGGAGCCATCCCTCTTCCTCAGCTTGACCCCCAGGGTCTGTGCAGCCAGGGAGGAGGCACTTGACACATGCATTTGTATTCAAGGATCACAAATACTCCTAGAAAGAAACCATATGTGTACCTGCTCCAGTGAGGAAAGGAGCCTGGCTCCTCACTGCAGCGATGCGGTCTCCAAGAACGGCTTTTATGTGAGACACACATACAGCTGCAAACAGCGTAGGGATGGCACAGGAACGTGAATCAGGGGGACAAGAAACAAAACAGCAAATGAAACTCACTCAAAGTGGTACTGTTGTGTGCCTGACCAGATGGTAGCCGAGGGCAGGTTTTCTAGGACAAGGCCTTCCTGAAGGCCCCAGATAGCTATGAAACTGGTTCAAAACTAAATGGAAAATCTCTGGCCTGCCATAGCCATCTGTCCCTCTCAGAGGCCATGTCCCTAAAGGCCAAAATATGAGGCCAAATTCTAGTGGCAAGATTTAATTTTCCTTTCTGGATAACAGCCAATACCTTTGGCTAAAGCATGAACAACCACAACGAATTGCAAAGTATGCCTCATCCAACAACATTAGCAAGCTGAACTTTCTCTCCTCTGGCTACACCAACAAAGAACCACCACTGACCACAAGCACAGGGCAATGCTGCCTTAGTGGTTTTATTTTTAGCAAGAGGGGACAGTGAGGACCTGCTGCTGTGTCTCCTAAACCAGCAGTTCTCAACTTATCATAGACCAGACAACTCTTGTTTTCGGAACTATTTGGACAGTCTCTTGGATGATCACAATAAACAGAAAGTTAGGGAAAGGCAAGCATTACACACACTTTGCCTGGGAACTACGGCTAAGGTTTTTTTGGCTGTAGATGCAAGCATGCATGTCTTATCATGCCCTGTTGATTCTGAAAGCACTGAAGAAAAAGGGAGGCGAAACCTGAAGGGCTATCAGATGAGAAGTTTTTCATTTCTTTAAATTTTTTTTGTATCTCTAAGAAACTCAAACTTTCTGCTTCTGTAAACTGCAGTCACAAATCACAGGAAAGAAGGAATGGGATTTGTGCTCCAAGTCATCTTTTCACTGCCACTGAAAACTATTTTAAATTATTCATCAGTGGAAACTCAGCATACATAAATATGGCTTAGTGCCCAGTTCTTGGTCTAACCACTGAGACCAAGTCACTGGGAAAGTGGCTGTTTTCTCAGGCAGACAGATTTAGGAGCTAAACCACAGAATAACATCTGTATTTAATAAAATTAAACCCATGCCAAAAATCAGCTATAAATGTAACTGGCCAGCCCACCAGCCTTCTCCATTTAGGACTGCTGCACAGAAAAGTCCTGCAAAAGGTTAGATTCAAGATCTAGTCAGACAGCCTGGAAATTTGTTTCTGGTTTATGCTAAGGAGCACGTGCCAAAAGCAATGCTTTCAACTGGCTGTTGGAAAAGTTTTGTAGATATTAGGTCTTGTGGCTCCAAGAAACAGGACATTGAGGTCTGCCTGGTTTTGCCAAGTCATATACAAACTACAGCCTGATATTTCATGCATGAAAAGACCACAGTCCGGTTAGGGGAGTGCAGGCGTAACTAAGCCTGACAACAAAAGAAAGACTACATAAAGTCTATAAAAATAGTGATGTCTACTCCACCCTTTAAACAAGTGACCTCAAGAGCACAAACACTGCCCTGGACCAGCTACAAAGAGTGGCATCCAGGAGCTAGGCTCATCTCCCTAGCTTCCCTTGCAGGGTAGCTCTTAGCAAAGCTGTTAACCTTACCAAGTTGTGAAAGCTGTTAACACTGTTATTCTGTTCCCAAGGGCACATATCTGATCTTCCTGCGCCTGTCCTTCAGGCAGCAGTGATTCAGGTCTCCCCTAGAACAGGTGATAAGGTCTCAGAAGACCTCCACCAGTCACAGCACATTGTTTGCTTCAAATCTCACGATATGTTTCTTTCATCTCTGTTTTGCCCTCTGCTTTTGTTGAACCTACTTTAGGCACCTCATGGTGACTGTGTGCCTCAGCTTTTGATATCACCTCTCAGCAATGGCACAAGTGCCACCTCGTATCCAGCACCCAGGAGATCACCCATCTCTTCGCAGGCAGAGAAGTCCCAGCCCTTATTTCTCATCTTTGATAGACTCTTACTCTGCATACACAAGTAACTGAAATCTGTCATGGTGCGTTGGTACCTCTATCCTTCCCCCCCAAAAAATAATTACGGTGTAAATTGGAAGGCAACTCCAAGGGAGAGGGCAAGTCATTGTATACTGTATTAGGCAACTAAAATCGCTGCTCCTAGGGAGGCTGTTATACAAGATGTTAGCCAAAAATCTCCTTTCACTTTAAAGCAATAAATGCTTCTTTTTGCAATCATAAGAGGTGAAGGAACCATGCAACATGCTTCTTGATTTGCAGGCAGAGTCCCCGTTGGATTAAAGAGAATCTCGCTCCCTGTACTGGGGCAGGGTCCCTACTGTTGGGTCAAAGAGAACAGGATTATATGTGATAGCAGCGATATCAAATTTCATGTTCATGACAGAGCAGTGCCTTGCTGGGATCAGACCTGCACTGAGTGAACTCTACCCAAAACCAAAGACAGGGATCTTTACCCAACAAGCTCAACACATAACATGGATCAGAGGCTATGTGGGTGAAGGGAAGAGCCACAAATTCTGAGACTCGCACTGGTTATGTATCTATGTTTCACATCCAGTCTGGGGCACAGACAAAAGCCGAAACCTTATTACCCGAGTGTCAGCCTAACTCTGTAACCTGCCTGGTGCCGGCACGCCAGCTGCTCTGCGGAAGGAAACTGAAGCCCATCCCTGCCCTGAACCGCAGCCAGAGCCTGGCAGGGTGCAGCAAGCATGGCTGGGGCAGGAGGAGCGGTGAGAACCCAGTGGGATGGAAACGGGGAAGGGGAGGGTCACAGCCAAGCCCTGCTTGGAGCAGGAACATGCCCAGCTGCCTGGCAAACCAATGTGTCTTTTTTTTTTTTATTGACTCAAAGGAGGGGCTCTCCAGGGCTCCATGTTACAAAGCTGAACATTTTCAATGTGTAGATGCTCCTTCCTTTATGGATTCTCTCTGGCTGGAGAAGATTTATGCTGTCTATCACATGCATTTTCATCTCTGAAATGGACTAGCTTGTACTGAGTGTGAGCAAGACCGTTCATACACACCACCACAAATGGGTTTAGCTCTATTCCCACCTGCCTGTTCCTTCATTATTAAATAAAGATCTTCTTTATCGTGCCTTTTTCCCTCAAAAGAACAAGAATCCTTTTTCCTCCTGAAGAAATTAAATGCAAGAAGTACACTTTTGTGATTATAGATTGTGTCTTTTGTGCCTGGTACTGAGCTCAGCCTCCTGCTAGCACTAAACAAACACTACATGGCAACTGGAATTTGCCAACACAGGTAAAACATTATGTATGTCCCTGGAGTGCATTTCAATACAAAATTAATTTTTTTCTGACATCACTAACAGAGGGCCCACTTAGGAGATGTACTGACATATCTCTATTTTCATACATCAAGTGTGACGTCTGAAATTAAAAATCTTGAGGGTGAACTGGAATTATTTATGCTTCAGGTCCAGTAAATTTTTAATATGAAATTCAATATTAGATCCTTCCCTTTTCTAAAAGCAGCATTTGATATTATCACCACAAAGAAAGAGAAAACAAGCAAAGAGAGCTCCAAAAGGATGTCTGAGATTTGCCCAGGATGTACAACACTTGTGGTCAAGCAGCATTCTTGGGAAACAGGCCTGGAAGAAGTGCTAGGCAACCTTAAAACAGAAAATATTCCCTTTTAGGCTGTTCTGTGATGGGACAGAGGCTACCTCCTCTCTCCCTGTCCCAATCTTTCACAATAATACCAGTTCTGGTTTTCCTTCGCTTCCTCCTCCTGGCAATGCGTCACCCACTTGCCTTGGCTCTGAGCAAGGGGTGGGGACTCACTACCTCTTACAAATGCCTTGCAACAGATTATGTCTCAAGACTCTGCATTGTTTCATGTTTGTTTTCAGTCCACTGCAGAATGGAAGTATGCATTTTTTCAAATACGTTAGCAGTAGAAATTGTCTCTTCTGCATTTTGGAAAACTTTTTTTTTTTTCAAGTATGTTTTAGAATTTTGTATCTCTTTGTATCTTGTTTTTTGTAATAGTAGTTCATAATGGTTTGACTAATATCAGCATGCCAAATAAAGCAGCTGAAAAGGTAATTTGTTTTTATCTTAAAAACTAATTTGACAGTGACTGACTGGCACATATAATTCCTTTACTAGAAAACAGTTTCTCCTAGACATGCTGGTAATGTCACAGCTTGATGCAATTCCACATGTTGTTAATAACAGCCATACACAGTGATAGGAAGTGATGTAAAAATCACAAAAATAAATACAGCTCTGAAATTAACTTTGAGAAGTTTTCCAATTCACAGTTATTTCCCCCATGGGAAATTATGTAAAAATAAATATATTTTTCATACTCAATGTCTGTTGTGGTAAGACATTTCCTATCAGATCTGAACGGGAGTCACAGAAGGCAGCTGAGCTTCATGTTTGCAGAGTCAGTCTTGGTCTGCTTTCTCCATAGGCAGTTGCTACCCCTGCTAAGTTCTGCCCAGAGCCCTGCTGCTCAAAACCCTGCTCTCCTGGAGAAGAGAGAGACTGTCCCCAGCAGCAAGAAGGAAAATCCAACGGAGCTTTCCAAAAGCCTTGTCTCAATTTATATCCTTCTTCTTCCTCTCACTGTGTCCCTAGGCTGGGCTTATGGAGATGAAGCTGTGCAGCAATGATTGCTCTTGCCATCGACTGGAAGCACACACCTTGGGATAAGGTTGTTTGTGCAGATGAGTTCTTCCTCTTCCCTGTTCCTGTTTTTTTCATAGATAGTACTTGACCATCTCCATCCTCGAGGTACAAAGCTCCAGTGCTGAGTTAAGCTGCCACAGGATCAAGTCAGTGAGCAGAGATATCCCACGTTTATCAGCCATCACCAAGGCATGATCCTTATTTTTTCCCACACACTCCATGAACCTAAAATGTCTCCATTCCTCTCTGTTTTGTCAAAGTTCATTGTAGGTTAGATGTCAGTGTAAAATATCTTGGGCATCTTTTCCATGGGAACACTATTGCTGCTTATTGAAGTGATGTACTTCCCCACTTCAGCTTGAAGAGCTTCACTAAGGTTCGGTTATGTAAGAACTGATTTCCTCCAACAGTCTTTGCATGTCTGACACGACACTACACATTACTGCTCTGTGAAGCTGAGTTTTAGTTACATTTCTGATATCTTGTATAAAAAACATAAAATTATAAAAACCTGACTTTTATCTCCAGGAAATTTAGACCATGTAACCTGTCTTGTTAAATTGTACCTATCCTGAAACAACTCTCTTAATTTTGCCTGCGTCTCAGCTCATGTGGAAACAGCTATGTCTTGCTGGGGAGAAACAGCAAAATATTACTGGTTCTCATGGGAGCAATCCTCTTCCCAGTTTCAGCAGCTGATGCCTGAGGTAATCCATTCCCTCTCATGAAAGTCATACCATGAGCATGGCTCTTCAGTAAAGTTAACTGTCATCCAGGTTTGGTTTTGGAATAGAAATTTGGTCTTTCCATGAGTAGTATTGTCCCTTCAAGATGAGTACCTGGGATGTTCTCTGCAGAAGAGCCTTGCCTGCTCTCAGGCAGCACAGTCTTACAGACTTCTCAAAATACAAAGGTTTATAGACTGTTGGATTAAAATAGCACTTCAACCCTGGCATTTACTGCAGTGAAATGTTTGCAAGGAACAATCATAGCCCTTTCAGCTTTTGGGCTGCAAGGCAAAGGAATTAAAAATGAAAGGGGAGGGAAAAATGCTCTTTTAGCTTCCTGTTATGGAAGATCTTCATTCCCTGATCACATCAGCTTCCCTTCAAACTTCTTCCAGTTTGAATTCATTGGTTTTAAACTGGTAATCAAAAGCACATAAAATGTGAAAAGAAACTATTTTTCCCTGTAAAGTGTGGGGTTTGTATCTAAAAATATCTGAGTTTCTTAGACACTTGGTTGAAGGTGAGGCTGAACACTTCTCTGCTAAAACCCAGATACAGGGCCAGACAAAACACAAAATCTTCCTAATATAGCAGCATAATCTTTTTGAAAATCAAACAAGCTACTGCTTTACAAGTGGAGATGCCCTGGGTGGACAGCGGCTCACAGACAAGCCTGCACTCCCTCATCTCCAAAGCCAAGACGAAGAAAGAGACCTTGGGCTGTCAGAGACTCTTCCTCAGGAGCAATCACAGCCTCCTCTCCTGGGTCTAGCAGAGCAGCAAACAGATGCCCCGGTCTTAACACCAGGGCTCACAGTTTGCCCCGTACCAGGAATGGGAAACAGCAGCACAGTTGCAAAAATAAACCCTTGGGAAAAAGCTATTCAGTCTTCTGAGCTCAGAGTGGTTGGGAAAAAGATAATTTCATGTCAAAATACGAGTAGGGCAATAATCTCTGCCTTTACCAAGTATAGGGAGAAACACCCTGGAAAGGAAAGGCTAGAGCCTTTTGCTCTTCACAGCATTGGTGGACCTGGATCCCTGACCAGAAATGGCACCCTGGGCCTGGAGGTGACGTGGTGAAACATGAGACTCAGTTCAGTGGCTCCTGCTGCAAAGCCTGATGAAGATGCACCTCAAGAGGCTGTAGGCACTTTTTAAGGTTACACTAGTAGCCTTCCTGCTGGACTTTTTTCATGCATTCATCTCTTCAGGGATTTCTGCTGCAAAGTCCAGTGAGGACTGTGGTGGAGAGTATGGCTGCTCCCTGTCTCCACACCCATTTATTTGAGTGCTACATGGAGCTCACAGGCAGAGAATTACGTAGGCTCTGTTTTCTCCTCCAGAATTAGTGTTCCCCTCAGCAGCTTTTGGGGTGCTCTCAGGGTGCATCTCTGTACTTTGCTCTTCTTCCTAGCTCTCACTGAAGGGAATGTCCGGGCCATTGCCATCCACACATTTCTTCATCAAAAGAGTGCATCAGACCTTCACACTAACTTACTTCTAGCATATTTTATAAACTGCTTGAGAGATGGCACTGTGCATTGCTCATCCCCCTACTCAGCAAAAAGATCCTTGTAGAAAAAAACACTAAAACTCAACTTCCCCAAGCTAGTCATGTGCCATAACAGAGCACAAACTTTGTAGCCTGTTCTGTTGCAGAAGTTCCCCTATTCCCTGGCACACAGTCCGCAGCACTCCTCGAACGTACTTTGAAATGCAGGAAAAGTAAAGAAAATATGTCTTTCCCCTCCTGCTGTGCAGGTGTGAGACGTGCTCCCAAACGCAATCGCAAGGGCTTGCACATGTGCTCTACTTACATTCCTTAGTTTGTCATCTGTGACAATGGCATTACTAGACCACACTCACCTTTCAATTTCTTCTTTCCAAATTTTAATCCAAATAGAGACATCCCAAAACTTTATTTTAGTCCAACTCCATGGAACTTCTGTAAGAGAAAAGAAAAAGTAGTTCACAATGGGTGTTTCTAGTCCTGCAGCACAACACGATGCAGCACCTACACGTAATTCTGTGCCCATAAAATGGGAGAGACAGACTCCTAAGCAGCATTGCCAACAGCTACAGTTTGTTACATAGCATGTTTTAAAATGCAAAACCATCTCGGGTTGACATGTTGCACTGCATCAATGTGGGCTACCTTATCCTGGACATTTTGATTTGTTCATCTCTTGACATGGCACAAAGAAGGGGCCGGTGGAGGAGGGACTGAAAAGGACATTTCTACTACCTTGGCCCTACATGAAAGCAGAAATGGACGTACATGGCTTGTACTTGAGGTACAGAGGAACTGTGTGACTACCTAGAGCAAGACCAGCCTCCCTGAAGAGGAGGAAGCAGTGGGAAACAGTGGTTTCCTGTACAGCTGCCTGTGCTCAACATGTGCTGTCTCACTCTGTTGTCCATCTGCTGGTTACCCTCCGTGTTTGGGGTGGACTAGCCTGCATGGCTCCAAGTAAAACTGCTCCCCTGAAAAACTTCCTGGCCCAGAAGCCAAAAGCCAGGCACCAGAAATGCATTTAAGTCAGTGAATGTATCCTGATATGCAGAGGAATTGTGCATTAAAAAAAAAAAAAAAAATCACATAAAAACCTGTCAGAACAAAACTTGTAGTGTTCCAAGCATCGGACAGTTTATTTAAAGGACTTAATGGTGATATTGGTGCTGATAGCCCACAAAGTTCCATGAGCACAAGAAAAGCCAACACTGCCTGGCACACCTGGCTGACCAGGAGCGTGAATCAACAGAACATTGTGCCAGTTGCTTAACCGACCAGTGGAGCCAAGCTGAGACATTGAGGGAATCATAATCTATCTAGAACAAGTTTTTTTGGTGACAGAATGAAGTTCTTGCAGTTTATCCAATGCTATCTGTGCAGAGCAAGGGTGTTTAAGGAGACAAGTATAGCAAATATATCATATTTTGGAAACACACAAATGCAAATACAGCCTATGTCTCCACGCAAATGCAATTCTGATGTATCACCAGACCATGTCCAGTGCAAGCTTGGGTTTCACATCTTTTCAGAAGATGAAGGTAAACTTTAAGGAAAACTCTCCAGTCATTGCATAGGTCAAACGCTTCTGCACAGCTCTCTATTCCAGATGCTAAAGCAAAGCTATATTTAGCTGCTGCGATTCACTGAGCCTGAGATAAGGCAAACAGCAGCAGGTATATGCCAGCCAGCTAAGTGCTGCACACCCTGAGCACAGCCTTGGCGTGATTCTCCCTGCTGCTCACCGCAGCATTTGGGAACCCCTCTGTGCCCGCTGTGCTCAAAAGAGATCCTTTGTCTATGCACTCATGTAGACCCACTTGTTTCTGCTCACCAGAACAAATGCTTTGGGAACACCTTTGCCCAAAATTTCCTTTGTCCATGGAACTAAACCACTTAAAGTTACAATGCTCAATGTCAAAACCTCAAGCTTTCTCAACCCTGCTGCCCAACCTGATTTTCCATCCCTAACCAACTTCAGTCTCTCATTTTGTATGTATTTCTTTCATGTTTTAGAATTATGTCTTACAATTCCCTCCTAACTAGGACTGAGAACCCCCTGTAAACTGTTCGGAGGAGCAAGACATGCTACCCATGCATCTCAGATTTCTTAGAGCACCAGGAGCCACAGACCTGATAACGACAGTCCACTGACAGCACAAGGATCCAAAAGGTTGTCTGGTTGCAATCATCATATAGCTATACTGCTGAACTCTGGATATTGCTGTATATGCCAAACGCTTTAGAAAGACGATCTGCAACCACTAAACCTCTCCCAGCTGTGTACTCAATTGACAAGGCATATAATTTCAGCAGAGGGAAAAAAGGATGTTTATATTTGTGGGGGAGCAGGGAAGAGAGGGTGGTTATAAGCCTTCTTTCAGCAGTAGTAACATGAAACAAACAATGGAGTTAAGATCCATGTCTCACACACAAAACCCTGAAACCTCCTTTGGCTCTGGCACAGCACTGTTGTTAATTACTGTGATTCTTTAATCACTAGTTTCTGGCATGACTGCAGTATGACAAGACGACCGCAAAAATACATTATATTGTCATGGGGGGCATCTTTAATTCCTTCAGCTTCTCAGTGCATTTGATTAGGATTATATTAATTAAACATCTTCACTCAGCAGCAAGTTTAAGTTACCATCATGGCCAGCACAAGCATCCTTACAGGCTCACCATTCCCACAAAACCTGTCTTTTCAGGCAGACATGGGTGATAACTTTGCCATATCCATTCGTACCAATTACCTCTCCCGTATGTCATTTCCATCACACAGATTTAGCATAGCTGCTTCCTTGGTTAAAGTCCAGGATTTAAGAATCATTCCCAAGCTGACCTGATCCTTTATGCAAAACTCAGTTCCTGGCTTGCCCAAACCACAAAGTCATTTGAGAATGTGTCAGTACTCAGTGGGCACACACACGATGGCATTAAGGGTTTGACACACCCCTATTGCACTGAGGCATACCCTTTATCTTCATAATATTGCAAATATCTTCCTTTTGCTGCTTTGTTATCAACTCACACATCTAATCCTCATACCCTTTCACCTAGCAAGCCTCTCTTACGCTGGCTATGGCTTCTGCATGTGCCTGCCTGCTCACAGCCCCATTTGTGCCAATACACCTTCACACCTCCAGGTGTCTGTTTTCAGTCTGAAAGTTCATTGACCATCACAAGTGTGAAAACAAACCTAAGCAAATGAGGGCAGAGCTGTCCCTTCTGGTGATGCTTCAGGTGCTGTTTGTGCTAGCTGTTACAACTTCTACAGACAGATGTGGTCTCTTGGCTGACTTTGAGCTCTGCCTGCCTTTCAGTCTCAGGACTTTTTGTTGGTGTATTCAATCCTACCTGCAGGGTCCAACATCTTTGCACCTGTATCTATCAACAGTCTGCCTCAGGGCATTTTTTTTTCCCCAGATTCCTCTTGTAATCAAAATTCATGTCCCCATTCAGTTTTCTTTACATATCTCTCTCTATTTTTAAAATCTGAGATTCAGTTTCCTTTCTAATATTGCAACAATGGGTCTTCAGCCTCATATCAATCACATACGCTACTATGGTTTTAATTTTCCTTTGTGCTTTCTGGAAAAAAAATGCTCTTTCTCATGTTTCATTTTCATGTGTCATTAAGTACTTCTCAAATTTTGGTAAGACACTTTCACAGCCTCCTATTCCCGAATTAATTGAAAACCCATAAAACACACAGAAGAACTTCTATAGTCAGAAAAAAAGGCAATTTCCTGTTTGCCTTCGTTTTCCCTGGCACCAGCTATTTTCAGACGCAAAGTGAAGCACAGCTTCTATCTCCTCAAGTTGCCTTCCACGATCTGTGTCAGGCCTTCTGGACTTTTTTTGCTGTTCCATTTTCCACTCAATTTTTTTTTTTTTTAAATTTCTCTTTACTAGAGGGACCCTGCTCTGTTTAGTAATCAACTGGGGATTCCAGTGTTTGAGTAACCACGCTGATCCAACTTCTGTGCTTAACAGCACACGTTACTTCCCCCAGAGCCTATAGCAAAAATTATTCAAAGCTCCAATTCCCAATTCCTCATTTATGGGGATTTGGAGGTATAAGCTACCAAAAAAATTATCCTTTCTTACTATAGAAGTCTCTTGTACCTACAGTGCTCTACAGACTGTCTAGTTACAGCTCACACTTCTGCAAAGATGATCCACCTGCTTTATGGCTACTGACAGTTTAATCATGGGCTCTGAGCACTTTAATATTCACATCAAGAAGATGCTTTGATGGGTCTTGAATAGGAAAGGGATAAGGGATGCTTTCTTGCGAACCAAGCTCAGCTTTATTTAAGAGAGACAAGAGCCAGATTTGACTTGAGAAAACAACTGCAATCCCCCTCCTCTGTGAGGGGCAGGTTGCAATGAGCTACAGCATGTGGAATTTGCAAAGGATACAACCTAATCCAAAACCATGGGTTGCTAAGGGCTGTACTGCAAACTGGAGGTGGAGGGAGGCACTTCCCACCACTGCAGTGATGAGTAGCAAAATGAGAAAAAACATGGCGCAAGCGTGATGAATGGAAAGTAGATGTTGCAGATGGAAAATGTGGCTAGTTTCTTGGCCCTGTTTCTCTGGATGTAGCTACACAATACATCAGATTTAATGCTAAACATGAATTAGAAAATACTTGGTGCTTCTGCTCCCATCACCTTGTTCCCAGACTCTGTTAAATGACCCATGGTAAATGCAATCATTTTTGGAAGGGTTATTTTAATCCAGATGATGGGGTGTAGTTCAGTATAAACCAAAATTCCTGCCCACACGGTGGTTGTAGCAGATCTGAGAGTGCAGCAAATTGTGCTGTACCACTAGAAGCAAGCATCCAGCATCCAGGAGAATTAGGCAGGAGAAAAAGATTTCTTCAGTCAGTCTTTCCACCAAACATAGTATGGTATGTAGACACCCTAAAAGCCTAAATAGCCCTATCCAGGTAAAAATTCGGAAAGCATATAATGTCTCCACTCACCAGCTTGCCATGTCAGTTCAGTTTTTGCACGTGACCAAAATTTGTAAGTTAATTTTTTTTTTTTTTAAATCTATGTTCAGCTAGTGTAACAATCACAAATACCCACAGGCCTTAGAACTCTTTTTTCCCCCCATACTAAAGTACTAAATATCCAACCAATAGCACAGTCTAAGAGAAAGTAGATCCTAAGTACTGGGCATCATGACAGACAAAGTTCAAGACTACCTGTGCTGCCTAGTGCACCTGGTGAAGTGATGCTGCCAAATATCACAAGATGAACCAAATCTGTGTCCCCAGATTTTTGAACATGTATTTTAAACTTGGTTTGGAGGCACAACTGGGAAAATATTAAAGGTTTAAAATACATTAGGTCCCAAACTCCCTGTTTTCTCCATGCCTTAGTTGGATGCCTGCTAAGGAGGTGCACATTGTCAGGTGCTAACTCAGGAGAGTTGTGTTCACTCCTAGGTATTGCAGCGAAGGACATCACAGATGGTATAATGTTTGCTAATGCCCAGGCAAGAGCAATGTAAAGGCCTGGCACACCTGGCACTTTGTAATGTGCCACGCAAAGGCATGTTTGCAAAGGGACCCCATTTAAACTTCCCATGTATTAACTGTTTCAGTTAAATTGTTCAAATTTTGGTTTCACAGAATATGATGCATTTGCTTTCCCCTGTCAAAAGCAAAACCAAAACCAAAATTTTCAGCCATTATAAGTAATATAGCAGTAATCATCTTTTAGCATTGAAATACATTAGTATTTTTATTTCTCCACCCCTCCTTACATCCTCTTGTGTGTGAACACCTCAAGAACAAAACAGGGAGCATGTGTTGTAGCACTGCCTACTTTGCAAGTGGGAAATGCAAAAAGCAAGCTGCAGGACAGATAACAGAAGTGTGTGTTTTTAGTTAGTCCCAGAATAACACTTTTTCAGGGCTGAAATCAGATTTGTCTGAATTCAACCTGGAACAAGTTTAAGAAGCTAGAAATGGTCACTCTTAGCATCAGGGTTTACAAAAGAAGCAGTGACTCTGGTTTGAATCTACTAGCTCAGTGCAAAGAATTTGAAAGCATCCCTGAAACTTCCCCAGCTTTCTAAATACCTGAAGAGGTATCCTGGATGAGGTAAACTAGCCCTCCAGCTATTTTTTCTTTTTCTTTCTTTTTTTTTTTTTTTTTTTTTTTTTTTTTTTTAATTTTTTTTTTTNAAACCCCGGAAACTGTGTGCTCCTACCCCCTACACTCAAATGTGTCAATGCAATTAGCTGTAATTGCTGGGAAACAGACTCAGTCTGTTATCTGCCATGTTTTAAAGTAATGATCCAATATCCTCCATCTGTCTTCATTAAAACACTCTTTAAACTGACAGCAGAATAGCAGTCAAAAATTTGCATTCGGCTCCTTTGGGTAAGTTAGTTGCAACGCTCAAGTTACCGATCAACAGCTGAGGCAGAGAGAGTTCCCAAACAGCCGTGCAGGCTGCAGGCTGCTCCCTCCGACACAATGCAAACAATAGCAGCTTCCCCGGGCTGCTGCTGCTGCTTGAAATCATGCACAGCTCAGCTCACTCCACCCAGAAGTCTATCAGCTCGCCCGCCCGCAGAAAAAGCTGAACCCTAAGTACTTTGATTAAGCTTTGCAAAGCTCTCGGGTCTAGGAGGAAGAAAAAAAAAAAAAAGGCAAGTTTTCTGCCCCCCAAAACTGACAGAGCAAACAAACAAGCGGAAGGAAAGCATTAAATCTTACCCTTGAAGGCTTGTAAAAGTCACAGCAACAAAGTTGCTGCCCTCCATAGCACTCGGATACACTCCTCTCTTCTCATTTACAGGCAGCTTTATCCCCTCCCAAGACCAACAGCTTCTCCCGTAGTCACAGTGCCAGGACATTCATCTAAGAAAGCAAAGCTTCTTTGCGCTGTGAAATGGGCATTGCGTGCTTGTCTCCGAGCCCCTTAAAATCCACCACGGACCCACTCTGCCATGCAATGTCCTGGTAACTAAACTTACTCCAAGTTCCCTACTTCTTACTTCAGTCACTGAGCTTGGCTCCTGGCCAAATTCTTCCTCTTTTTTTTTTTTTTTTTTTTAATTCTGTTTCCTGTAGATAGGGAGAATGTAGTAGCTCCCTTAAAAATAAAATGCTTCAGCACAACAAGCTGCAAAAGAGAAAAGCAGAAAAGCAGAGCACCTAGGGTTGGGGCACCCCAATTAAGTCCAGAGGCAACTGCTGCTCGCCTTACCTACCTCCTGCTGGCGCGGAAGCTTTCAAAAGGAAACCAAGGGAGTAGAAGAGTCCAACATATCAAATTGCTTTAAAAAAGGATGAACTTGGTAAGGGATCAGTTTCCCAGCAGCAGCCCCTCTCTCTGTATCCGTAATGCTGGAATCGGTCAGGACTTCTTAAACCCAGAGAAATATCCTACAAGCCGATGCCAAGGCTCCACCTCATCCACTTTCCAACAGTTCTGAGTAGCAAAAACTCTGCAGAGAAAAACCCCGTAGAGCACAATTGCATAACTCAACCACAGAGCTTCCTCCAGCCAGCCAGAGGATGGCTTTGGCGCCGAAATGTCAGGGCTTGCTCATCCCTGAGAGCATGACCTCCTCTTGGCCTCTGGGACACCCGCCTGGCCTCACTGCTGTCAAGGGGACCCTCCTCACCAAAACCCCTCAGCACTCCCATGAGCCTCCCAACCTTCCAGTCATTCTCCCACCATCAACGAACCATGCATTCACCTTTTTTTTCCCAAATTCTGGGACCTTTCACAAAACAGTGCCCTCCTATATGCCAGTCTCCTGGAATTTTACCTACCAGGTACACTGCAAGACTAAAACTGGGCCAGCTACAACTGTAATCCTCCTCCTGTTTCCCTATACCTGTGAACTGCAATTATTCTAAGATCACCACATTATTTTCCTAAGTTGCATTTACAGTAATGCCTGCCAGGAATGTGCCAATTTATTGCAAGAGAAAGTTTAACATAAAAGATTTCTATATGTATTTATCTCTATTTTTTGCTTCATCTTCTGTGTTTTCCCACTGGATTTATGTGAACACTGTTAGAATTAATTTAAAACTTACCCACAAACCCTTGATAAATTAATTGGATGATTAATTATAGTAACATGAAAGCCAAAGCTTTGCCAAAGACTATTTTCTAGAAGGTGAAATTTTCTGAAGGGCTGTCCAGAGAAAAACTGTGGAGGACCTTGGATGCTGCAATAGCAATACTCCAATGATCATGAAGGCTGAAGTGCAGAGTGGCAATGAAGGGGGTCCTATAGCACCATAAGCAATTTCTGAAGGAAGAACAAGAACCTGTGGTCCTTTGAGGTGCCTCCAGGGTTATTCTTCCAAGCTACAGCTATTTGAGACAATGTTCATTGAATTGGATTCCTCATTCCAACATGAAAGATCCATACAAACAGCCAAGATGGGACATGGTATTTAGGACTAATCTCCTCAAGACCCTGGTCATTTTTGGATGATTTTGAACTGAAAAGCATCTAACTTGACAAGGAATTTCCCCTGTAGTAGCCATTTTTCATGTTCTCACCACCCACACTCCATCTCAACAGCAACAGACACAAGTATCACATTTTTTCCTGCAATCAAAATTACAAGGATCTGGATTAATATCAGTCCTTCAGCACAGCTGGAGAACCTGTTGTTCTCGCATCACTCTGGAGTTGTCCTCCTTAGAACTTTCTTCTGTTTTTTCCCCCCCATTTTAATATGTTAGCTTATGATGATTCATTCCACCCTACTCTCACTTTCCTTGCTACTGTCTTTATACTTGCTTGTTACCACTTTAACCTCGGACAGAGTAATTTCTTCCTTTCTGGAGCTAGGTTCTTCTCATTCCTGTGACATGAGAGTGGACCCAGTCATAAAATCAGGTGGCCTTAGGGCTTGTCTAGGCTTTAAAATAGCTAAAAATTGGGTAGGCTGTTTTTTTAATGGTTTCTCTTGGCACTGAAATCTACCTCACATACATTGGCAATGATTTTTTTCCTTAGCTATGCTTTCCTCATGGATTTCAGTGATCCTCCTCATGTAGGGAAGTTCAGAACATGTGGAAGCACTTTGAAGAGCAAGAATGTGTCATTGCTATGAACTCAGCTCTAAGGTCTCTTGTCCTTGCCTTACACTTCAGTCCCTGTGTAGAATCTTCCCAATAATCACATCATTCACATCCTCGTTCTGAGCACATCAGGGAGGGCTGCAGCCTGCAATGTCAGTTGTCTAAATTTCAGTGCCTGCATAAAAGATGTACATGTAGCTGCAGGAGGTGTCCTGTGTACGGGATCTTGTTCTGATGGGGGAT
>VZTO01021365.1:3631-71142 GCA_013400615.1 Syrrhaptes paradoxus
AAATGATTAATATAAATACTTTTAATAAGACTCTAAGAAATATCTGATTATTCTTTTGATTTCAAAGACCTTCAAAAAAAATAAAAGGAAGGATATAGGCACAAAAACAGTGTGGGTTTTTTTTTTTTAAACTCAAATGTTTTACTAGCTGAAGGGAATTTGTGAACATTAGGAGATTGTTTTTTTCTCAATAAAAATTAGAAAGTATAGACAGAAGTTAAGATTTAGCAAGAACTTCTACATGTGGGATAGTGACAGAAGACTACCACTTCAGTTTGTATTTTTGCCATCTTGTATGTATTTCTGCAAGGACCTCATCTCTACCACAGATCTGTTAGTTTCAGTTCACATATGAAAGCAGCAAAACCTGGAAGTTCCACCTCTTGTATCTGAATAATCTGCTGACAGCTGTCGGATAAGGAGGCAGAATCTCAATTGATAACAGTGAGATTTATCTGAGTAGTTACCTGATTTTTTTCTGCAACAATTATGCACATAGAAGAAAAAAATGGACCCACAAAATAAACATTTGTTCCTAAATTAATTACGTGTATGTTACTAGTTCAGGGAGACCTAAATATGCAACAACAGGCACTTTATAAATGCTTAAGATGCAGAAAGGTAGATAAACGTGGTATAAAGTACACAGTTAACTCGATGCTTTTGCCATTTGGGCTCATGTTGCATTACTTAAGCAGTTCATTAAACCTACTTTTTAACCCACTAATGAGGGACTGCAACAGGAACAGAAATGTACAAACCCCGATATTCTCTTATTGATGTTGTATTGTTCACATATGTCTGATGCTAACACGGTGAGTTGAGGCCCAACAATGCTGTCCAGTTTACGGCAAAACTCCAGCGTAGGTGGAATTGAAGCTAGGTGGCAGGTAAAGAAAAGGGAGACATGAGATTCCCTTCCCACAGTTGAAGGTAAAGTTTCTGTAGTTGTTTTCTTTAAACATCAGTAAGAGTCTTGGGACAAATTTCTCTCCTATAACCATAACCCTACGGATGATTTAGAAAGCTCATGGCTCACTGAAGCAGTATTTAGTCATTTTATTGTGTAAATTTAGTTACTTATACCACTGCAACAAAAATCAAAAGACTGATAAAAGCACTCATGAAGAAGAGATTCAAATATCAAATTAACATGTTTTTCAAGAGCAAAACAAGCTGCATGTATAAGCATTTTGTACTATGTCTTGCCAAGTAAGTGCCGGTAATAGGTACTTACCATCAATCATAAAGCAGACAGCTGCACTCATGGCCTGGAACAGAAAAGTTAAAGCAAAAAACACATTTACAACAGGTTACCTCAACTACCTCAAAAAAATGACAATATTTCAATGAGGTCACACACACGTGAACCAGTCAAAATCTAGTTTAAAGGTAACACTTCAACAGGATAATCTCTTTGCAATCCTGTGCAACACAGGATAGTTAAGATTCTAAAACAACCCAGTTAACAGTTTTTAAGTCATAGAGGAAAGGTAAAATTTGCTAAAAAAAGCATTTCATGCAAGGATATGTCTGCAAGAAACTTGGATTTCATTTTAAAAATATATTTTTTTGTTTTGTTGATTAATGCTACATAAAGCCAGGTATGAAACCACTTAAACTAACTGAAGGCTGGTTGGGGAGGGTACAGGAGAGGGGAAAAGAAGATTCAAGCTTTAAAACTTGTTGCTAGAAACACCATAGAGTTTTCTGTCTCTTTGTTTTAACCTGGTTATATCAATGCATCTTTCCATACAATCCATAAGTACTTCACATCATTGTCATGTTCATTGTATATACATTCCTAATTCTGTGAAATAATTGCAGAGAAAAATGTAATACCTTATAAACAATTAAATGAAGCTCTTCGTAAGTGTCATCAGTGTTAACAAATATTTTGGGGAAGCGGCATTTTGCTTCTGGATCATTAAGATTTAAAGGTCCAGTAAGAAACCTAGAAAATAATTCGATAGGTCAGATGGGATGAATTCTTATATTTCAGTTTTTCCTATTTAACAGATGTTTTTGAAACTAGCATTACTTGCATGTATGAATATATTTGAATGCAATGAGTTTTCAGCTATGCAGATAGGTATAAGTCCTTTATATATTATCTCAGCACTCTTACATTTTCAAAGTATTATTTGCATATATGCCCCAAAGTGTTACAGAAACAGGATCAGAGAGCCAGAATAATGCCAGGGAAATAAAATGTGCAAATCATCAAAGGAACAACAACAACAAAACTCTTTCCACATTCAAATTGTGACTGTCTTTAAAAACTCTTTTTTTTTGCTGCTACTGGGAAAGCACTTGTGCTTTGCTTTCCAACAGCAGTGTATTACAAGAACCTAAACTTGGAGGGCAGTTGGAAACAGGGAGTGTGTGTCAGTGCCTTGATCCCAAAAGAGTACAATAAATCAGCCAAGAGGAGTTTGGAAAATAAATATGCAGTAATGTTCATGAAGCCTTTTCTCTTTTTTTTTTGCCAGAGGTCAAGTTTTACATTGGACCAACTACTGTGTGACTCTCTGGAATGAACTGTGTGTGGAATATGTACTCCTCCTAAATATTTTGCCCTTGAGGGAAGAAGAAGTAGATGGTGACAGTAAACTAGAGCTACCTTCCATAGTGTTGTAGATTTCCTGGCATTTCAGCACGTATTGGAGAATCTCTTCCCGCTAACTGAACCAAAAAAGAACATACACAACAACAAACAGCTTAGAGGTATTTTCTGTTACATTTTGTGGTTGTCTTTAAATCAAATCAAAGCAAACCATTTGCAGAAATTACCACTCATGAAGATATATACTCTTTGTGTTACATGAAAGAGGTAAAGCTAAAGTGTAAGAGATGGTGATAGAACAGGGCATTCTGATTTTGCATTTATTAATTTTAAAACTTAGCTTACGGAGCTTTTTGATGGGGGAGGGATAACTAACTCCATATGGTCTTCTGGCACTCCACGCTGCATTCACCCCCCAACACCTACTGATTCATTTGCAGTACTGAGCAGTCACCAGGTATCAACATTCAGTGAACTCCCTATTCACCAGCCCATATTCAAATTATCAGCACAATTCTTATTGTAAGCATTAGGTGCAAATACTACTCAGTTTAGTAAAGTGCCCTAAAAGCAATAAATCTCAGAATTCCTAAACAAAAATTTAAGAAGGTAGGGGGGAAGAGAGTGATACTCCTCTTTCAGTATTTTAGTCCTTAGTGGTACTAGATAAACAGAAAGAAAAGAAGAAAAAAAACCCCAACACCTACCTCCACCCCCCACCCCCAAAAAACCCCAACTACCATACCTCAGGTTCCATGTGCCTTGGAAACAGAGATGTTGTGAGATATTTGTACAGAATTCTCATGTCATCTTGTTCCAACCCACTCCTAGAATATCAGGGAGAAAAAGAAACGGAAGTTTGTGCTGCAGTTCCGATCACACGTGGAAGTAATAATTTGCTACAGGTTAGAGATTTTAAAGCCACTGACCAATGTCTTTCTTACGTATCACTTATCCTGCCATTCAGTTTTCTCATTTTCATGCAACTCTTTCACCAATTCAGCAGCTTTGCTATTATGGCAGTTATTTATAGGACGAGAAATTGAAGACACAGAAGAATTATTGAAGTACCTACCAGATAAGCTGGTCGTTGTAGAGAAATGCAGTGTACTTGACTATGTTCAGGCTTTCTTCCATCCTATTAATAAATGACTGAATTTTCAAGTAAGTCATTTTATCCAGTGGAAAGAAGCTGATTCCACAAAACACATCCAGCAGATCGCAAGACTGTAAATGCAGGGTCTGCAAGTACTAAGAGAATAACAACAGTTGTTTTTTAGAATTCAGAAAGCTTCCAGTGTGTAGATTTAAATGACAAATTTGAGTCTAATCCCTGGTAATCTATATTAACAATCCAAAAAAAACCCCTTCCAGTTCTGCTTGTATGACATATTCCTTTCATGTGGGGACAGACTTTAGAAGGGCCTGTTGTGACAGGACAAGGGGTTAACAGTTTTAAACTAAAAAAAGATTCAGACTAGATACAAGGATGATATTTTTTACAGTGAGGGTGGTGAAACACTGGAACAGGTCACCCAGAGAGGTGGTAGATGCCCCATTCCTGGGGGTGTTCAAGGCCAGGCTGGATGAGGCTTTGAGCAACCTGGGTAGTGGGAGGTGTCCCTGCCCATGGCAGGGGAGGTGGACTAGATGACCTTTAAAGGTCCCTTCCAACACAAACCACTCTATGATTCTGTATGTGAATATGATTCCAGATGTCAGCTTGCTATTATTTAATCACAGTGACAACAGCTTTTAAGGCTAATAGGATCTTTTGAGAGGGTAAGAAAGCACAGCCTATCTTACTAATATTTAATTTGAGAACTAACTGCGTAGAAATATCAGCAGATAAGTCCATTAGTTTTAAACGTGCAGAGGAAAATATAGCCTCTGTTCATTCTCTTTCTTGATAGACTGTAACCTTTTTCAAGAGATTTCAAATGCACCATCAAATGCTCTCCTCTGTGAAAGATGGGTTATCCAATGGCTCCCTCTACAGTCATTTCACATTACCAAAAAACCCAAGTAAAATACAGACAAATAGTATGACAGATCTCTGTCACAGTTTATAATCTAAACCTCATTTCCTTTCAGAGTTTCAGTGCAGTCCAAGCCTGACAGCAAAACATAGCCAATTCATTCAACAGGGTTATAATAGAACAATGTTCATGACCAAACTTTTTAAGCTTTTCTAATTCCCCAGCAAAAAAGAGAAACAACTTTTCATTGGATTTCTTTTTGTTTTACAAATCTGTAGTGATTACTGTTTCATCTTAAGTATGAACTTCAAAGAAAAATAACGTTCTAAAGATAAAAATCTATTACTTCCCCTTTTGCCATGCTTTATTTTTTTAATTTAGTCTAGGCAGAAGTATACACCAGCTAATCAAATAAATACTCCTTGTTCCAACAGTGTCCATTCTAGAGTCTGATACATCTCACAAAAACAAGCAAAAAACCCCCCCCAAAACCCACAAGCGATCGCTGTCCTAAAAAAAAAACAAAAAAAATTAAACTGCAGTTTTGTTTACAGTATCACAACTGTTTTATTTTAAAAGCCTGTTAAGAGAACAAAATTTTAAACACCAGTATACAGTGTATAAACTCCATCATTATCAGAGAAATCAATATTCACATCTCTACCACAAGAGAATTAACTGCTGACAGCAGGCTTCTGTTTCCTTCCGTGCAAACGAAAAAAATGGGGGCAGACAGACACTTGATTGCCATCTTTTTAAGCTGGCTTGATGGAACTTTTCAAGTAGAAACTCAGAATTCTGCCAGACATGACTGACTACTCAGTTACATCATGTGAAAAACACCGAGTACTATTTGATCAATTTCTTGCTCAGAAATAGGTTTTGCTTTCCATCCTGTCACCAAAATATTTGCTATTAAAAACTTAAATTCTGAAGAGTAGTTAGAAGCAAGGCAGTATTTCCCGACTAGTTTTTTTTCCAAGGAACAACTACTAATTCCACATGGTGGATGGGGTGGGGGAGGAGAAGTTAGAAATTACACCTATTGATTACTTCACGGTACTATGGGACTTAAGTCCGTGCATGCAGGTTGTGGAATCTCCACCCCTGCGTATTTTCAAGACTCGACTAGCCAAAGCCCTGTGCAATCTAGTTTGAATGCAGTGTTACCTTCCTTTGCACCCACTTAGAGAAGATTTTTGCATTTTATTTCCAACACAGAATCACACTGTATGTGTCAGAAAAATAAGGTCTTACCCGATGGAAAAACTTCTCTAGTCTTTCCTTTAGAACTTTTACACCTCCGTCTTCCATGGCTTTCAGGAATGTGCCATTGAAAAGCTAATAGTTTAAAAAAAAATTAAAAAATCAGTCAGCTTGATAATAATTTACAACAATTTCTTATAACTTGGCCATGAATATAGCTAGATTACAATACAGCTATTTCTCAGTATTTGGACTCCACATACATCCAAATGTACTGCTTCTTTATTGAAAAAACCTCTCTGATATTTGCAGAGGCCAGGTATATCTGGCAGCAGAGGCAGAATTAGATAGAAAACGAAACTAAATAATTTCTCTACCATTAAATAATTTAGCTGTGTTGCTTAAGTATCTTATGCTCTTGCTTTGTAAAAGCTAGTATTGTTTCTCCAACAGATAATATCTAACACTGAAAAAATCAAATACTTAGTAGTGTAACTGCCCATGGAAGAAGAAATCGACCTCACAGAAATTAGGAAGCTCTTATTTTTACAATAAGCTAATGAACCAGCACAGGTTACTACAAAAGCTTTATTTTTCTCTTCCATCACCATTACAGCTTCAGAAGAGCACAGACAATAGTAATGAGACAAGAATGTCAAAGCAATGATGAGGTTGCACATCCAAATGATAACATGAGGATCCCTTCCTCTGCCCAGAAGAGGAACCTCTAGTGTTAACTCTACCTTGTACATGCTGTAGCACTGCTGTAGGACCGAACTATAAACCTTGTCCTGCAGAAAAGAGAGCAAGACATTAGTATAAGCAGAGGCAGAATTTAAAATATTTTGGCTGAGCTACACATAAGTTTTCGAAGAGCCAGCAAACACACAAATTGGAGAGATCAATCTCTGAAAAATTAAACAGCATTTTCAGTCAGCATCTAAAAATGCCTCTGTACTTATAAAGTACTATTTCAATAAAGGAGTTCTTCCCCCCTTACATTTAATACCAAAAGCACCTGATTAACTCATGCACAAGATACTGGTTACAAATAGTGCCCTTCCCTAAGGCCAGCGGTCAGTGAAAATGAACTTATTTCTGACTAGGTTTGTCTTCAGCCAGGTCAAAGGCTAAAGGAGGTGGGACACAACAGCAGGTTGTTATTGGGCCAGGATCTTAACCCAGGTGAAAAAAGAGACTATTTTATTGTTTGTCTGGCAAAATAGAGCACCTGTGACACCAATCCTTAGAACACAATGAGGAACAGAACTACTTAATGAACGGAGGTAGCATAAGTAACCAGCTTTTTAAATTCTATCCCACCCAGCCAAATACCCTTCCTGTACACAGTTAAACTGGCCTAATGATACTGCAATTTGGACAAGAAATCCCATGATAGTTAAGAGCTCTTTGTTTTTCCAGCTGAGTAAAGATTGCTAACAGTCTTAAGAGTAGTAACATGTATGCTTAAACCTAATAAAAATAACATAGATTTAAAATCTTGCAAGAACTTTATTAAACAAACATATCCTAAGAAATATTCTTCTGTTCAAAGTTAAAAGTCTCACAGCTGTACATTTCACTGATGTTTACTGGGTGATCTTGAACTGCTATCTGGATAATTCTCTATTGTGGTCTCTTCTTTAAACTTTATTGAAAAGTACTTTGCCATTTTTCCATTTATGGAGATAGATATGAAAAATCAATTTGGCAGCAGCTCAAAAGAATCAAATGAAGGTATTTCTGGAGGTACTCTAAAATACAATATAACCTATTAAAAAAAAAAAAAAAAAAAGGGAAAAAGTACAGTATTACCAGTAATTCTTCTTCCTGATATTCATAGACTGGCTTTCCATCTTTGTGTTTTTCTATTATGGGATTCCGTACAACCTAGAAAGTAGAACAGGCTGGTATTAGACAATGCAGAATGCATTGAGAACATTGCGATATAATGTTTTAGAAATATGCATATCACATGCATAAGTACCATGACCATCCAGAAATTTTCTTCAGGTTCATGGAAAAATTGTCTATTCTTCTGTGTATGTAGGGATTTTGCAGGTTTTGTTGGACTAAAGGTCCTGGAAAGAAAACATACATGTAGACACAGATATTTATACACGCTCAGAAAACATGTAATTGGGAAATTTAAAATGCAGTGCTTGTGCTAACACAACGAGCCATGCAATCAGATTTCATACCTTGTGAATTGTACTATAGCTTCACATAGTCCCACATTTCTAATTTTTTCATTCTTTTCTACTTCATTTGGGTGATAGAAGAGAATCTTCTTTTCTTCCTACAATTTGAAAAAAAGAATCAAAGCAAATGCATTTTAACAGAATCAAAGTATTCAGAGTTCATGGCTTGCTTGGTTTTTAACTTTAATCCCTTGATTTCCTAGGCAGAATTCTGTCTTGTACCTAAATGGGCTTCTGTAATAACAGATAAAAGGCATATTTAAGCACACTTAAGCAGTTGGTCATCTCAGGATATCTCAAAATGCTTTATAAATTGAAAGCCATTGAAATCATAGGCCCAAGTCACTTCACAGCTAGTTCAAAGAACAGATAGCTTCAAAGCCAGATCAATGCATGGCTAGCTTCAAAGCTAGCTCAGATTGCTCGAGGCCTTGTCCGGTCAAGTTCTGATTATCTCCAAAGACAAGAGATTCCACAACCTTTCTGGGCCCTTTTCTGCTGTCTGACCACTTACACTGTGAAGGATGTTTTCTTCTATCTCATCAGAATTTCCCTTGCTGGAACTTCTTCCATAACCTCTCATCCTTTCACTTCAAGAACCTGACTCCATCCTCTATAGCCACCTTCTAGGCAGATGAAGAGAGCCACGAGACCCCTTTCCATATCATCTCCTCTTCAGGCTGGACAAATCCAGTTCTCCGAGGCTCCCCTGGTACACCACAGACTGCAGCCCCCTGACCGACTCATGGCCCCTCCACTGAGCCTACTTCAGTTTGTCGGTGTTCTTCCCACCCGGGGAAGCCGCAGACAAAGACAGTGCCTCTCATGAGCACTGAGCAGAGGGGAGGCAATCCCTTCACTTGACCTGCTAATGCACGATCGCTCACACAGCCCGTGTGCTGTTGGTTTCCACTGCCACAAGGGCACAGTGCTGATTCACGTACGACCTGTTCCCTCGGACTCCCTGGTCCCATTTTGCAAAGCTGCTTTCTAGCCAGTCAGCCCCTGAACTGTCATGCTGCATGAGATTATTTCATCCCACACGCAGGACTCTGCGTTTGCCTCCACTGAGCTTCATGGGGTTTTTGCTCACCCATTTCCCCAGATCCCCGAGGGTCCCTCTGAACAGCAGCCCTGCCCTCCAGTGTATCAACAGCTTCCCCCAGTTTGGAGCCACCCACGCACTTGTGGAGGCTGCCGTCCCATCGCCCTGGTCAGCAGTAAGTACGAAAGCAAACTGCCCTGTTCAAAAACTATTAAACCTAAAGATTATCACATGAACCACACAATATGCTGCTACCTAAAGACTATCGCTTCTCAAATGTACCTATTAAAGATCTCAGTAGCAGGAAGATCCTAGCAATAACTTGAATTAAACAAAGTTAAACACTAAGTTTTCTACCATGTATCTACTTGGAGAAAATTATTTTTAGAAGTTACTGCACCAGTAAAAGACAGTTACTAACAGACCAGCTCCTCATCTACAACACTTTACGTGCCACTGTTGAAAGTCCCCTCGGTTACTGTTGAGTCCGAAGCAGAGGCAGCTGCAGGTGTCGGTGGCACTCGCTTGGCCGCAGCCGGTACCGAGTCCCAGGAGCGGCCAGGGACAGCCCCGGCTCCCTCCTCCCGGCGCTGTGCCGCGCCCAGGGGCTGCCGCCGTTCGGGGGATGCTCCGCGGGGGAAGCGTGAATCCCGCGGGCACACGCTGCGGCCCAGGCTTCGGGGAGGCACAGCGGAGCCCAGACAGCCGCCCCGGGGCTCCCTGCGGCAGCCGAGGCCGGGACAGCTGGGCCGGGAGGCTGCCCCCCTCGCCCCACAGCCCCGGGCGCGACACCCCCTCCGGTACCTCTCCCTCTTTGGGCCCCAGCTTGGGGTTGTAGATGAAGAAACTAAGCAGGGTCGGAGCGAGCTGCTTCTCCTGGCCGGCTCCCCCCACCGCCGCCGTCGCCATGCTGAGCCTGAAGCGAGCGCGCCTGGGGCCGGCGGCCGCCACACACCATCGGGGAGCAGCGCAGGGCCCTCCGCCGGCACCGGCCCCGCAGCGCTTCCGCCTTCCCCCCCGCCCCGGAAGAGCACGGCGCGGGACAGGAAGTGCTCCCCGAGCCCGGCGGGGGCTCGCGCTCCGCAGCGCCCCCGCCGGCGGGGACAGGAGGGGCAGGTGGCGGCAGGAGCGCGGGACGGGCGGCTCCGGTCACTGTCTGCTGTCGGGGGGCTGGCGGGGGCCTGGGGGGCCCCGGGGCTCCGATCTTCCCTCAGCAAGGGGTTGTGTTCGGACAGCGATCCGTGAGCGCTGCTGGCGCTGCCCAGCACAGCCGCGGCCGGGCAGCCCCTCCGCAGGCGAGCGCCCCTTTCCTGGAGAGCAGAGACAGCGCAGTTCAGTTCCCTTCTGATTCGTTCAAAGCTTGACAGCTGGAAAAAGTAGAAAAGCTTTATTTTTAGAGGTAAAATCCGAGATTTGAAAGATGAGATCCACGAGTTTGAATATGTTGAAGGAAATGTCATCCCGCATCACTTAGTGCAGGTAATCCTTTCTCCTTAAACAGATACGTTACATTCATCCTCATTACTTTTGGGGCTTTTGTCTGGCACATTTAACTAATAAAACACTCAAGAAGCTTTTCTGTTACTTTTCAATTCCAATTTTAATCAAAATTCAGTGTGAACTAAATTATAATTAAGAATAGCTGCTTGGTGAGAGGTGTATCACTTCGCTTCTCTATAGGAGCATCAGGTTTAGAATCTGAATAGACTGAAGTTACATAATTGCTTAAATAAACATCTAGGTGAGAAGAAAAAGATACAATTGAATGTCTCATTCCACCAAGTCATTTAGAAAAATGTACTGGTAAGATTTCTGGCAACATTACACCAGATTAAATCTGAAAGGAAACAGTGTTTCTTGAGTTTTTCGTTTTTCACATTTGTCATTATTTTGGTTCCTATCATCACTCTTACTTTATGTGTACATTCAGTGCTAGCAGCGTCACTCTGGATACTCCTCATCAGCCTCAGCAGCTGATGGCTTGCCTGAGAACCCATTTCAGTGTTGCAGGAGCTCTCTGTGGAATAAGATGCTGTAAGACTGCAGGAATTGAATGTCTGTACTCAAAAAGCGAGTGGTGTAAGCAAGAGGGAGATGGCCACAACTTCGCTCTGGGCTGGTGCTGTCAGTGTGCAGCTCTATCTGACAGCCCTGCTGCCAGCCATGGCTGGAAACCCTCCAGGCACCTGGCCTGGGCGAGGCAGCCGCCTCCTGTGGGAGGTGGGAGGCACGAGATGGAGGGGCTGCTTCTTGTGAGGAAAAGGCTGTTTCTTGTGAGGAAGAGAAGACACAAAATAGAGGGAGCTGTTTCTTGTGAGGGAAGGGAGGCACAAAATGGAGGGGGCTGCCTCCTGTGAGGGAAGGGAGGCACAAAATGGAGGGGGCTGCCTCCTGTGAGGGAGAGGGGGCACAAAATGGAGGGGGCTGCCTCCTGTGAGGGAGAGGGGGCACAAAATGGAGAGGGCTGCCTCCTGTGAGGGAGAGGGGGCACGAAATGGAGAGGGCTGCCTCCTGTGAGGGAGAGGGGGCACGGAATGGAGGGGGCTGCCTCCCGTGAGGCACAAGATGGAGGTGCTGGCTGGCTGTGAGGTCTGGTGGGCAGCCATGCTGAGGCCCTCTTAGGCTGGTTCAACATGGAACTTGAATGTGTGAGTTCATGTGAAGGTAGTATGTGTGCAGACTGCCTTTCCATGGATGCAGAGCTCATCATCACCTTGGGTGTCACCTTTCCTGCCTGCACGCGTGGCGTTTAACCCAAACCTCTCAAGAGCTGAGCACCTCCTCATGTCGTGTGGACTGCACACAAGGGGCTGAGCCATAGCAGCAGACAGAGCATTTCCAGTCAGCGCCAGGCCGGTCTCAAACAGCTGTAGGAAATGTTTCCAAAGCTGCAGAGAGAATCTGATTTATAAAGTAACTCAGGTGTATTTAGAGAGGCCACAGCAGAAGGTGTCTCCTGCCTCTTGCCAGCGCAGGAAAGCAGGATGGGGAAGGTCCTGCTGTGCTGAGCTCCACAGGGTTTCCCTCAGCAGGGGCTGAGAGAGGATCAGGACAAATGTGCCAGTATGAGACATGCAAATACAGTAATTCCTGCTTCCTACCCTACAGCTGAGAGTTAAAATCTATCAGTGCACGCAGATCAGCCCTTTAGAGTTATGGTCTGTCCACTTGAAGGCTGCAACACAGATGAGACAATTTCTGGGACTATCCAGTCAAGATTGAATATATCAAATGAATAAAAGCAAAATCGGCCTCCTCGCTTGTGCTGTACCTGGGGTGGTGATCAAGACTGCAGGCGAGCGGGAAGTTTATTTCTTTGTACTACTCACTTAATGCAAAAAAAAGAGAATTTCTTAAAATTGGTGGTATTGATAGTCAAATTAATTAATTTCTTACCAAAGAAATTATAAAACTGCAGTGACTGTGTATTTTGGCTTGTGTTGGGTTAAACCTTTAGATAGTGTTTGTTCAGGACTTGACACAGTGGAGATCCTGGTTTATGATTAGGGTGCCTGTTTACTGCTGTAATACAAATACTGTTGCAAGGGATATATTGTGGAGGCATATATGGTTGGACAGGGGATACTTGCTGTAACTGGAAGGTGTTTCTGTGCCAAATTTTTCTTGGAAGGGAATTAATGTATGTGTAGTGATTGCTAAAATCCAATTCTGCTCAGTGCAACCTCATCTAAAACTTGGCATTGCTTTTGGTGGAAGTATTTGTGAGAATCTACAAAGAGTAAGTGATAACAGAACCAATTAGCTTAAATTATTACATTTCTAATGTACAAATTAACAGGTCAGGAAGAAACTTCAATTGTGGTTCCAATTTCATCCCATCTTCTTAATTGTATGTGCAGTAACACCACACCTTGACATTTGCAAAGTGGCATCAGATCACTCTGAGTTTGAAATGTGATTCCTGGCCCATGATTATGTAAAATTAAACTGCTGCATAAGTACATTGCAAATGTGACAGGACAACTCCTGTATCAAGAGTCAAATAAGTAACAGCTTTATAAGTGATTTCCCATTTATTAAAAAAATTATGTAGGAGTAAGAAACAGTATCTCTGGCATTGTATAGTCATGCTTTTTTGGTTTGTAGAGCCTATTTCTAGGTACTATTTTTAGCATTTCTGTCAGCTGCATAGTAGCAAACTTAACAAAAAGGTATACTACAAATCACTGGGGGCGTTAGAGCTGACAGCTGTAAATAAATACAGCTGACAGCTCGAATAGCTGTTCCATTGACAGTGCGTGGTCTAAATGTGTTAAGAAATGTGTAGACTCAGCAGTTTGGGATTAGTTTAGCAAATAAATTACAAAATAGCGCTGTGATGCAGCAAAAAGCACAATGCCTGTGTATGCCTGCTCTGCACGCTTTGTCAGTACTGTAGCAGGCCTTTGTAGCTGCACGTGAAAGTACAACACTGCAGCTAGACGCAGGGGTCCTGCTGAGAGTATCATTCATCTCTCCCAGATTTCTTCTTGAGTGATGTCAAGGAATGTGAGCAACTGAGTGTCATGGTGAGTAGAGATGGTTTAATAATGGATCTATTTGCTTTGCAGGATCAGAGATTTCATAAAGGAGGGTAGTAACTTTACACTAGCTTTGGTTATGATTAAGAATACAAAGTCACGGAATAACAATGAAAAGCTGCTTTCATGCAAAACTTGAGATCTTTAAATGTTTTGATTTGTTTAATGTGTTTAACAGGAGTGCCTAGGTGTTGTTACTAGCTTGGATCTGTAGTACATGTGAAAGAAAAGCTGGGAAGAGAAGATGAGGAAGGGGCTAGACAGTTAAAAGGATTTCAGCTCTGAAGATGAATTTAGTAATATGTTAATTATTTCCCTGCTGATTACAGCAAGAAATGAGAGACAGAATTACATGAAGAATTATGTGATAGTTTGACATATTTAAGGCATGGTGTTTTTTGTGCTTAGATGTTGAATAAAGCCACTGTTTATTTTTTTATATTTTAATTTTAACTATTCACAGACAAGGTAACATGGCACATGGTATTACAAGGTAAATAACGTGAAGATGAAATGGAACCCTAGAGACCTGTATTTTAATGGAATTACAAGTATTCTGGTATTTTCTGAAGTTGTGTCTAGTAATAATTTTAGTGTACCATGTACAAGTGGTAATTCTAATAAGTAGTTGCAACTTCTGTTGCAAGCTGTAAGCATGGTTGTTAGTAGTAGCTGATCTCTGAACACTGCCTCTCATGTCAGATCTTTGCAGTGAGTGCAGTGTATTAATGCAGTCTTTATTTCCGTCCCATTCATTAAATATATGGTTATAGAAAGTGGCTGCTCATTCCCTTCGGTGAGCATCCGTATCCATGTGTTAAATGATGGCTAAATATGGTAAATATCTTTAGTTTTTCCTTCCTTGTCAGTCAATAAATCTTGGCCCAGGAGCTTTCTCAATTAGAAGTCCCTACTTGAAACAACTGGCATTTTGCATACAGTGTCTCTAGAAGGAGGCTTACCAGTGGCATTTTGTTGTAGGCCATGGAGCTGGTATTGCTGCCAGTGAGTAAATCCAGTCTGAGTTATCACTGTCATGGTTTTACAAGAGCATTCAAAGGTATGATTTAGCATTTCAAGGATTCTAGGGAAGGGATAAGTTATTTTAAGTTTAAAAGTTTCTTCCACTTCAGAAATCTTACAAGTCAGCAAGTCTTCCTTTACTTAAAATGTTCTCCCACAAACAACAGTAATCCACTGGAGTAGCTGCTGTACTATTAAGGGTTTTTAAGGTACTTTTTTCCTGATGGAAATGCATGGAAAGGTTCCTTTAACTGTGATACTTTGGATGTCAGAGATATCTCAAAATATCTCAAGTAGAGTAAGTGGTAGTATTTTTTCTGTTTGGTGCTCTAGTGCACAGCTTGTATACAATAATAAGCTATAAACAAACAATTGAGACATGTTTTGAATTAGTAACTGTGAACAAGATTTTTCTAAAGCCTTCACATACAAACTGCTTAAAAGGATACTTGTCAGGCCAAGAAGTGCTTCCCTTTTTGTGCCTTGCCTCTTGATTGCGTGTAAGTACATTTTGTAGTTCACAAGTTTTACAGGAACTTCAGATGCAGACAGCTGTGGTATATTCTTTCTGGAAAATAAACAAAGTTCTATTTTACTCACAAATTTGTTGTGGGCTGGGGCACTGCATGAATCTGTCCACCCTCTGTCCAGTGACCTGCTCCAGCATTGTGTTCCATCTTAGTGGAGAATAACAGGATTTGTACTTTGCCTCTGAGACATTGAGAGGAGCTAGAGTTCAAAGTGCAACAGCAACTGGAAAACTCTTTATTTTATGTGCATTTGCTTGCCTGATGTAGTATGATTAGTCAAGGTCAGGACACTTAATTGGAAGTGAAATGGAGAGCAATTTGTTTGTTACCTACATGTGATCTAGTCCAAGACCCTTCCATCATCAGACTGGTTTCAATGCCAAGAACACACTTTATTTCTTGTGAATATCCTGTGACATCCAGCTGATGCTATGAGAATCTCCATGGGTCAGATCCTCAGCTTGTGTACATCTGAGTAGCTCTGATTGAGTCATTGATACTCTAGTGATTTATGCCAGGTGAGCATATTTCATAATGTTAAGTAATATTATTAAAAGTCAGTGTTAATTTTTTGTCAATTTGTATTATTTTTGCACAATAAAAGGAAAAATATTACAACCCTATTAAATTCTCACATGTACTGTGAGTACTAGCTTGCAAACGACTTGTATGCCAAATTAAGCTGCTTGAAAACATTTTGAAATGGGACAAAAATTCTGTTTTCAACCATTAACTGTTAAGAATTGTAGATTAATGTGTACATTTTTTTTTAAAGGCACTAGATGTTTCTCAGCTGGTTCTCCAGTACTTGGCTCCCAGAAGAGTAGATGGCTGCAGAGAAGGCATAGAGGTGAGTACTCAGGGATGAATCTTTATAATATTTGTATTGGTGCAGCTAGCTAGGGTGTCTTGGAGGATGGCACTCCATGGACTTTTTTTCACACAGAGTAAAGGAGAATTTTAGGTTGGGGTTTTTTTTGGTGGGTTTTTTGTTTGTTTTTTTTTGTTTGTTTGGGCTTTTTTGTTTGTTGGTTTGTTTGGTTTTTTTTTGCTTTGATGATGAACACGTTTGAGACCAACAGAAATTTTTCAATTACTGTTTTGTTAGGTTTGCAAAATACAGGTTGGAAGAGAAGAAAGGCCCTAGCATGTGAGAGCATTGGCCATACGGACTCTGTCTTTGTGACTGTTGCTCTGAAAGATACATAGCCCTTCTCACAAGCACATTCAGATTCTTTAGTCTCTTCCCCAGGAATAGCTGGTTATCTCATAAACAATTCAGCTCTAGTTTTGGTGTTTTTCTGCACAATTACCAGTATTTATAGAGACCTTTGAAAGGAAAAAAATGCAGTTAATTTTTAATGTAGTCGTTTGCAGCAAAGGAAGAATTGCATTGCAACTGCAGTGACTCTCAACTGTTCACTTTGGTGAAAGGCTTATGTTGTGTTCCAGTGACTCCCACAAGCTGCATGTGCATGAACTGCAGTATGTAGCACTTGTTAAGGTTGAGAAAGCAAGAGAATATGTAAATATTCCATTGAAGCATCTAAGCATCTCTTTTATAATGACTGGATTGCTTATAAAAAGACATTTCTTCAGCATCCTCAGAGAAGGATGCTTTTGTGAAGGACATTTTTAGTATGGCAGACATAGCTCAGAATAATGGGTAGACTATGTTGGAGCTTTCTTACCATGCATTCCTACAGATTCTTCCTCCACACTTTTAGTCCTCCCTATTGAGAAAGCTAGAAAATACCACCAAGAGGGTATCTTTTGCTTCCCCTCTGTTTTTTAAAGCCTCACAGTTATTTGAAATCTCAAGTCCACATAAGCTCTCCTTCTAATTCTTTCTGCAGGAAAGCGTGTGGTTTTTACTGTCTTGTTCTCTTAATTGGCTAACGTAAAAAGAGTGGTTGGAAACTGCAACATTCTCAAGCAGAAACCACTTCTTAAGCAAAACCTATGACTGCTTTTCACTTGGAAGTCAGTGAGAAATTTAATTCTCACCTTCCTCACCCCTATATCTGAACTCCTAGTCTTTGATGAATATCTGAGTGTTTTGAGAACTTCAAGCTTAATCCAGATGGCCTATTGTAAACAGAACTCCCACTGATGCCAAAAGATGTTCCATATATGAGGGTCTGGTAAGATCAAGAGGACTCTTGGAGGGATTAACACTTGCAGTTTAAGAATTCACATCTCACTTTAGCAGTCAGAAAAACAGACACAAGTTACTGTATATGATTAATTTTTATTGGATATTTTTGAAGGAAGTGTATGCTAAAGTAGAGTTTAGAACATAGTAAATGGTCCACACAATGAAAAAAAATCATTAATCAGTGTTTCATTATGCTGCTAAGGCAATGAACAAATAACAGACACTGTCAAGACAGATAAGGGACTCCTGATTTTCAAGGGTTTGGAATGTCTCATGCAGATTCATCCCATTTCTGTCTTGTTTGGTCCTTTTGAACCTCTAAGACTGCACCATTTCCTGGAATTCTGTGAAAGATAAAAGAGTATTTACAGTAAAAATATTAAAATGAAAGGATTAGGAGTAAAAGATTAGTGGTTTATCACAAGATTGAGAATAGGAATTAACAGAAAACAATTACCTGATGGATGAGGAGAGGAGAAGAAATATGTATGGAAGAGAGACATTGTCTGAACATCTTCTTCTAAACAACAGACGGAAAGGCAGTGTTTTTGCTGACATTTATAAGGAATAATAAAATGTTCAAGGTATTTTTAGCCTTCTCTCTGCATAATACTGATCTTGGGCAAAAATAGTGGAATGCCTAATATGGAATTTGAGTGAGAAGAAGTTAAGAGCTGAAGTAACAGAATGAAAAGCGACTCCATGTGTCTTACTAGCTGTTTGTAATGCTTCAGCCGTTGACAAGTGTTGTTTTAGAGCACAGTCTAAAGCCAAAAATATTGTGCAGTTCCATGTGGCATGATCCTGAGGTATTCTGTTGTACAATAAAATGTTATTGATTGTTATTGTTTGGCTTCTGAGAGTTAGAGTATCTGATCAATCCTGTCCCTGAGCGACTGTATTAGTGTATAGATTGCTTCATAAATCATGTGTGTTTATTCTGGCACATTTCCTAAGGAACTGCATTCAATTCCTTCCAAAGAAAGAAACAGAAGAGTTCTGTCTTCCTAGCGCAGCGAGCTGGGGAATCTGCACACCAGCACATTCCCTGCGTGCTATTCCCTAAGCCCCTTTCATGCTCGTCTAGGCAGCTTGCTGCTCTCGTGGGGAAAGTTGCCATTGGCTGCAAGGCTTTTGTGTGAATGTGTGGTTCCTGCTCAAAACAGGACACAGAAATATAGAATCGGAGATCAGGAGGTTTCTGCACTGAGCAACTGTTAAATCCCACTGGCATTTCCATGGGGTGAGTGCAATTTGCTGCTTCCTAAAGCAGCTACTCCTTCCTATCTGGTCTTTAACCTGCTACTGAAGATAAATAGCATTCATCCCCATGCACAGAGCCTCTTGTCGCATCTCGTGTCAGGGTAGTGACACTTGATCACTCTGTTCTCCTTATTATGCAAAATAAATACTGAACTATGTGCTGCTAGGTCTTGCATATTGTGAATGATTTCACTGACTAGTGGAATTTCTGGTGGGAAATAACTGCTGTAAATGAGCCATGCTGTTGATTCTCCTGTGTAGAGCTGGTTCTTTTGTCCTTGATTTTACGTTTGTGTATTACAAGTGATGCTAGTGCTGCATTACCTCAGAGTAAGGGGGAGGAGAAATAAGGGGCGGTTCCTTTCAAACAAATAGAAATTTGTGAGTGGCAATGAGAAAGTTCCTTAGGGCAGCCTGGGGGGGGGGGTTGACTTGCTCATGCATAAGGAGTTGCAGAGATCAACCCTTAAGATCAAGGGACTTTTCCCACCCTTAAATAGGTTGCTATTGCAAGGGTTTCGGTGAAATCACTGGAAGTACAACAATATACCATCAACATAAAAGAAAGGAGAATCACACATAATTTACAATACATCCTGAGAAGCCTTATTCTGTGTATAAATAGGTTAATACCTTCAGCCCCAATTTTACCATCCCCATCATGATCTGCAGCTGCCAAGAAGGTCTTGGTTTCTGAGGCGGTTAACACTCTGGCTCCATACTCAAACCTCTGAAGGAAATACCTAGGAAGAAAACAACTTTGATTATGATTTTCACAGAATATTATTTTTTTATGCTGGCTGTATAATCAAACTCATAGTTTCCTATAAATAAGTTATTTACCACAGAAGCCAAGTCCTCCAAACACTGCTTTGTTTGACAAGCTAAATCTTAGTCATATAAATATTTCTGCTTTGTAAATTCACCCCTGATACAATTGGTTCCACCCACTACCAAAATCCAGCCCCAGGGAGTTATTTTTTTCTATACTGAGCATTAAAGTTGGGTATTTACTAATTTGTTTTTCTCTGTAGGGATTATCTACTTTAATACACCTTTCACAATCTGCTAAAGATTTCATCAATGTTTAGTATGACCTGTGCTCACCTTTACAGAACAGTTCTGGAAAGAAAAGTGTGCTGATTTTTGGATAGCCTCTAAACAGTTAAGTTAACACAGAAAATTCTTACTTGAGCTCATCTTCCTCAATAAAGCCACTTTGATCATTGTCGAGAATCCGGAAGATGTCCTTTAGCTGGCTGCTACTCTTTTTAGACATCCCACTGATCTGAAAGAATTTTTTGGGACTAAAGGAATCTGGAGCTGAAAATAAATTAATAAATAAATTAACCCCAGACCACTGCATTCACTGTTCCTAAACAGTCTGAGGATGCTACTTTGTTGTATTTTTATTTGTTCTAAACATGAATGATAGATAAAGCCTGACAAAGAATGAATTTCGCCATACTGCACCATACCCTCCTAAACATTAAAAAAACCCAACACACATGGAGATAAGTTACAAGCTGACAATATAAACCAGTCATGAACAAATATACTGTAACAGCTAAGTGAAGAGAATACAGAAATCTGTTTACAGTAAGTGCTTGTTCAGTGTTCTTTTGGGACTGGATTAACTTGCCGTGTGTTATATAGAATAATAGGCTTTTAGAGTTTTAATTTTTTCTCACCTTGGCAGTCCCGCAGAGCAGCAGCAATATCAGAAGGGCTTAGAATGTCTGTGAGGCTCATTTTAAACCTGTGCAAAATAGTATATTGCAAACAAATTTGTGAAATGCAATTGCGTCTTACAACAAATTGGTTTTTCTGTGTTTTGAACAATACTATATTGCTAACGAGACTTCTAAGGGGAGATGAATCTAATTGATCAAACCGACATTGCTGCTATTCCTAAACAAGTTAGAAGATTTAGTACATTACTTCCTTAAAAACAGCAGTGCTGAAATAATACTTTTTAATGACACGGATTACATAAATGATGTTGTGAGCTGATGATCAGTTTTTGATCGTTTACCAGCATCCTATTTAAGTACAGTACATTTTTAGACTCTGTGTGACTGTTACTGTAATAATTAGTCTTACTGGAATGCATGGCATCTGGCAACACAAATAACAGTATATGCAGTGGAATAAAGAAAGTCAGGAAGGTTTGCTTCTGTTTTCTCCCCCAACAGCTCTGAAGAATAAAAAGAAAACTGATACTTATCTGTATAAGGTCCATCCATATGTAATTCCAGCAATTAAAATAAAAATCTTAGAACAATGGTTATTGTACTTACTACTGGTGCAGCTCTGCACAGGAATTTCATTTAATTAATCTCAAGTCAGCTGCTCACCTTTATGGTTTTCTCAGCTAGGTAAAGGAAAAATAGCTGAGGAGGTACCAGCAAAATAGTGATGTTGGCTCTGGCTTGCCACTCTGGCTTATAAAGGATTCAAAAGGTGACAATAACCACTACTTAGGTTACTGCTTCATGGATCAAATGTTTGATTTGAGACCTAGCTCAAATTTCTTCCTTAACTAATTAAACTTTTCTTTCTATTTATATACTAAGATTATATGGGCAAGAAGAACAGTTTTTTTAATAAATCCACTTGCACTTAAAATTAAGTACAACTCTGCCATTGAAACATAGCCTCTCAGTCGCCAAGTATGTTAAAGATTTTCAGTTAACCTCTGGACCTTAAAGTCTCTCACTGGAAGGTGACTCCAGCAGTCAAATCCGTATGAAAAGAAACTAGTTTGGTTCCCTTAAGTCTGCTGATCCTTTGGAATGTATAAAGAAAGTTAGAAATGAAAGATCAGAGGTGACAATGTGTCATTCTAACAAAGATAACTTGTCATTAGGATAGAGGAAAGCATGCTATAATTTAGGGTGATCTTTCTACAGCAAGATTAATTTTATATTTCCTGACCATTTTATAAATTACAGTGCTGTCTCTAATCAGGGGTAGAACAGAAACCAATGCCTTCAGTGACAGCAAAACTCTGAAACTATGTAAAGCTGAATAAGACAATCTTGTTGTCTCTATTCTTTGCAAGATTATGTATAATCGGATGGCCTACTTAATAATCTATTTTGAATATTTTAAGTGACGTGAAATTAATAATAGACTTATCATAAGTTGTACGAGTCAGACTTTGTTAGTATGGAGATAGATTTATGTACGTTTTACAACACACACTCTTACAATCTACTTCCTTAATATGACATTAAAATTGTGGGTATAAATAAGGTTTACCATACATTTAAGAGCATTAATTTTGGAAAAAACCTTAGAAAATTGGGAGCAGCAGATGTGAGGTTTTCCTTCTCAGACAAAAATCTATTTCCGTCTTTAAGGGGGTTTATTTGGACAAAATTCTAGGATGAAGACCAATAAAAAACACATGTATTTTGATTCGAGTTTATTGTGTAACAGTATATTGTGGTATCTAAAGTAATGTTCTCCTAACACGTGAGCATTGTTTTATTTTTAAATGAATGGAAATAGCGTAGTATGCTGAACAAGTAATATTTTTTTCAGTAGTAAAATTTACAGTAGTAATATATCTAAGCCTTGGTGTAAGTTAATGGACTACAGTGGTTTTACTCCTGATTGGTTTAATGACAGTGAGAAAAGCATCAAGCGTAGCAATTGCTTCATAGCTCCTGTTTGTCTGAATTTGGATAAAGAAGTACAAGGTATAATTAACATGAAAAAGTGGACATTATTTAATGATAATTTTACTGTTATTGCTATCTTGTACACGGAAGAAGGTGGCATAAATCACAAATAACCAGACTTACCTTTGTTCGCGGATATCAGCTGTCTAGTAGTGAAAAAATGCTCTCTTCTACCTCTTTCCGTAGGAAAACCGGTTATAGTAATCTGGAAGAACACTTTCCTATTAAACCCAAGAACTGTGGGCTGTTGTAAATTAGTATTGCATGATTAAAACAAATTGAACAATGCTGATTCATACAAGTTGAAGATCTGATCTTAGGTCTTTCGGTTTTTTTTCCTGGTATCTTCTTCATTCAGTACTATATATTCATATTGTTTTCTGTCTGCGATTTGCATATTATGGCAGTGAAGCCCATACTGTGATTTCTACAGAATCATCCTGAAATAGCTTTTATTCTTGTAGGTACCTTTCTGCACATGGTTGTGAATTTTCTCCTTTATGATCATCTCAAGTTGGTATGAGTTTTCACAGGTTTTCTTACTGATTCCTCTCGACATTTTTACTGCCAAGATGTTTCTAGAGAAAAGGGTTTTTTAGACCTCAGTGATAGTGCTATAGATGTTACTTTATAATAGGCTTCCCTTATTTCTGCTTGCTCCTACGCACTGCTCCTTGAACTGCTTGCATTCTTTAAATTTTTGACTTGCTATACAACACAAATTATTAAAAGCTACCAAGAATTAGGAAATTGAAATGAAGTAGAGGAAAATTACAGGGTCAAGTAGACCATATAATACTCAAGTTCAAATATGTCTGCAACTAATTCAGGCATTGTATTAAAATATAAGTACCAAATGCTCAAAGAATGGCATCTGGTGACCTTGTACGCTCTGCCATAGCACACAGAGTGCTGACCTGTTCTTACGTATACTCAACAGTAGTAAAGTAGCCAGAATCAGTACTATATTAAAATATGATCTCCAATAAAAGTGAACTAATTCCTACAATAAATTCACTATTATTGCTTACAAGGGATTTTTTTAATGTTTGAAATTCAACACTGACAACAAAAGTGATGCTAATCCTGGCAGAAAGATGGTTTACAAAAGCCTAAAAGAGCTGAATTTCAGAAGCAAGTTGATGTCACCGTATATTGATACAGGTGGGAATCTAGGGTTACTGGGTTTTATTTATTTATTAATGACACTTCATCTGAAGTACAGGTTTCCCTCTACTACAATTAGAATGAAATAATCAGGGATAAGTATATTATATAAAGGGATGTTTTAATTAGGTAATCTATTTTACAGCTAAATTATCTGCCTCTTTTCCTTACTTCTGGGGTATGTATTAACTTAGGTGGTTGTAACCAGTTTACAGGTTCAAAAACTGAGCTCTATAAAAGAGATTTTCTAAAAGACACTATGCAAGCAATGTAGTGCTATAAAGGAAATACCTAATAATTCAACCAGAACAACAGTTGCTAGGTAATGGGCCTCTAACAATAGTGCAAAATCTGGTACAGAGTCTGAGTATTGCACAGGTGCCAGGAATGTTTAGCACTTGTTCCTGTGAAGTTCAATAAAAATTATTATTTTTGGTTTTGTGTTTTGCTCTACTAGGGACATCTGAAAGTGCTATTGAGTTGTTAATCTGAAGATTTATGTACTTGTATAACTTTACTTCTGTTGTTTTCCCCTGAGGTGTCTTTATGCACAGTATATACAGGAATATTAAAGCCTTTTTTTTTTTTTCTTTTGTTTCAGACTTCCAGAATTTACCTTGAAGGTGTAGTTCTGAGAAATACAGAACATTCATATTGATAAGTTCTTGCTAGGAATCTAAACCTATAAAAAGTCTGTTTTCAAATCAAGTACCATTCACTTCTCTAATAAGCAGAGGGAAGTTGTGTTATGGTAAATGATTGACAGGTTGTAGACTAGTTTTGTACTCTTTGTGTTGTGTTTGGTATGAAGTACAGAGTTAATTAGCAGTGGCAATCAACCAAAGACATGACTTCAAGCAGATGCAAAAGAAACATCAGCAGTTGTCTCGGGTGAGATCAGAGGAGAGGTGTTAACCTGAGACCAGCTACAATAGTGTAAAGAGATGCTGTAGCAGCTGTTCTAAACCCCGTACAGCTCCATCTTTCAGCCCTGGTTGTGTTAGGGCCAGAACAATTGTATCATGATCCTGGATAACAGATTCTGCCTTTGTAATGCATTTGGAAATAACTACAATACATACTCGGTAACCTATGTAGTTGATCATTGATGTTGATGTTTCACTGGTGACAGCAGAAACTCTTAGTGTGAATATAGCTATAATCATAGAGAAGGGCCCTTACAACAAAGGGAGTTCTATACTGCCACTTCAAGTTGTCTCTTAAGGCACATGCTTTAATCATATAGAAATAATTACAGAATCCGATTTGAATGGTTGCATGGGCCATAGTCTTTTACCATATTTAACAGAGAGGTTTAAGAACATGGTTTGGTATTTGACTTTTTGGTGCTGTGCATTATTACAATGAAGGATGAAATCCACGCCTTGGAAGCCCCAGTGACAAAGCTTGCTTTCCCTGCAGCAAGTAGAGGATATTACCCAGAGCACTGGGGAGAGATCTGGACTGTAGAATCCCAGAAACAAGATACATCCTGCAGCGCTGTAGGTCTGGAGCTAAACAAAGACAGGTACTTCCCTTTTGTTAGGAGGAATGTCTTGTGTACTTCCCCCAGTTTAAATTATGTCCTTATCGTTCTGTGTAAATGAGATTGATTTCTGTTTGAAAATGATAGCAGAATAGGCTAACAAAACTGATTAGTAGTGTAACTAATTAATAGAGATTGTTCTGATCATGATACTTTTTCACTTAAAAAGCTGTCCTAGAAGATCTCTGCTAGCGTTTGATATGCTATGTGTTTGTTTTTAAATGCACTTCCATGTGATTCTAACTCATAACACAATTTTCTGACTCTGACCCTAAACGTAACTAAGATGTTTCTGTCTGCTGTCAGCATTATAGGCAGTGTTAGATGAAGTGATCTTTAAAAATCTAAATTGTTTGCGTTTTCTGTGTAGTAACATTGGAGGCTGTGAGATAATCTGGATGCTGCCTTTTGTGACATGTAAAAGATACGTACAGTGGTACTATACTATTACCAAAGGGGTTTTGCACATGGCTGTACTTCACTATGATCCACAGTGTGAGGAGCTGTGGTAAAATAAAGCAAATAGCACTGAAGTGGTTCCAACTATTTGTATATTCACTATCTGTCCTCATTGATGTCAGTGGGATTTCTGCCATTAATTTCAGTAGGAGGATGTATAACCCTTAGTGAGATAAAAAGTAAAAATACTCTATAGAGTTAACCTTATCATAAGTAATCATCACAAGTCACTTGTTTAGCAGAAATGGCCTTCTAAATACAGGAGAAGCAGGCGTCGTGTCTAGGTTCAGACAAACGTTTAAAATGCATCATGCATATAACAACATTCAGTTAACAAAAGGCAACCACATATTTAGGGACTGTGGTGGAAAGGATTGGATAGAAACATTTGCAGAATACAAGCCATAGTCTCAGACCTCCAAATCTTTGATTCCAGAAGAGTGTTCTTCACTTTAATGGAGCTGTATAGGAATGCATGTTTATGATCGTGCAGCAGTTTTGTCAGTGCCTTACAGACACAATCTGAAGAGCTTCCTTAAAGCCTGTGATGAGTTACAGAAATTCCACAGTACCTGACAGCCTGGGTGAGTGAGAGACAGAGAGGAAAAGAAATAAAGTGTATTCTTGTAGACAGAAAAACAGCATTATCTCCACCAATCTGCTTAGTGGTAATACTGAAAGAAGGAGAGCTCTAAAAAGTCTCTAGTCACAAGCTCTTCTTAACTTTCTGAAGTGATCACTGAAGCTGATATCAGACTTACCTTGTCATTAATTTTTTACTGTTGTTAATGGAAAGGTAAGTGGTGAAATTGTCTTAGATTTGTAGACCTAGCAGGCTAATCAGCGTGGAAGTAGCTGTGGTTAAATAAAGGAGCTGCCTGCTAACTCAAAAGTTATCTGAGCTGTCTGTGCCTTTCTTTCAGTCAGCCGTTAATATTGGTACAGTGCTTGGAGATCTCCAGGTGACCCATACTATATGGTGAAAATATAAAACATAGTATCATCTGAGATACATAGCATTTTCTGATGATACTGAGAGCTTTTAGCCCTGCAATCAGACTGCAGTTACTAATTCTTCAGAATTTCCTTTGTTTATTGCTCTTCTGAGATGACATTGAAATAATAAATGGTACTTTGTTTGATGGATAATTCTTTTTTCACTGTTGAAGAAAATTCTACAATATTAGGGCCTAATTAATTCATTAAAGTTAATAGAAATATATTTTTGGCTAACCTATAAGGCATGAACACATTGTTGAATTAACAGAATCACAGAATGTTAGGGATTGGAAGGGACCTCAAAAGATCATCTAGTCCAATCCCCCTGCTGGAGAAGGAACACCTAGATCAGATCACACAGGAACACATCCAGGTGGGCTTTGAATGTCTCCAGAGAAGGAGACTCCACCACCTCTCTGGGCAGCCTGTTCCAGTGCTCTGTCACCCTCACCATGAAGAAGTTTTTTCTCATATTCAAGTGGAACCTCCTATGTTTCAGCTTGAACCCATTGCCCCTTGTCCTATCACTGCATGTCCCAGAGAAGAGCCTGGCTCCATCCTCCTGACACTCGCCCCCTTTACATATTTATAAATATTGATTAGGTCACCCCTCAGTCTCCTCTTTTCCAAGCTAAAGAGACCCAGGCTCCCTCAGCCTTTCCTCATAAGGGAGGTGCTCCATTCCCTTAATCATCTTCGTGGCTCTGCGCTGGACTCTTTCCAGCAGTTCCCTGTCGTTCTTGAACTGAGGGGCCCAGAACTGGACACAACTTTACCCCCTGAAATCTCTTTTCATAGTTCGCAGGCTCCTCTGAGCAATTTAATCACTGCCCGCCTGAACTATGAGTAACAGGTAGTAATCAGTGGGGTGAACCAGCTCCAGGAGTTCTCTAGTTATATCCCTGACCAGGTCCCAGGGAGGCAGCACACTTCCCTACGGCTCGGGTCCGGTCTGCAAATGGGCCCCCTCATTCTTCTGAGAAGGGAGTTGCCTATGAGAAGCACCCTTCTTCTTTTCCTGGCAGAGGCAGTCTGAATGCGCAGAGTCGACTGCCTCGCCCTTGGAAACCTCTCAGGGGAACCTTCCTGCACCTCCCCACTTCCCTCCCCTTCAATGTCCGGTGCTGCTGTTCTGGCTCTCTGTGAGCAGACATTCAAGTCTCATACTGACAGAGGGGGGAACTCTGGGCTACTGACTCTTACCCCTGTGCAGGTGGACCCATGTCTTTCTCCTCTGTATCTCTGTGCCGTGGTGTGCAACTTGCCAGGTACAGCTGGTGTGCTGGATGTGGAACACGCTGCCCAACTTGCACAAGGAGACGGGATAGGAACAGGCTCTGTACCTTGAGTTTGGCGCTGAGGGGCATTCAGTGTGCTGAGTGGACCCAACAAAAGGTATTTATTCCCCAGCTGCAAACTAGCACCACACACCTTTCCTGAGACCTCCATCCTGCTCCCAAGATCTGAGGCATAGGGCCCCCTCCTCTGGAAAACAAAATGTTAGCATTCTGTGTTCAGGGATGATTTAATCTGGCAAAACTGAGTCATCAGCAGGAGTGGATAAGTGGGATACTACAAGTGTTCTGACTTAATTCTAGCAGATGGAATACTGTTTTAATTTATTGTAAGTGGAACAATAGTGCCATCAGGTGAGCAGAAAGGTGAGTGATTCCGTGGAGAATTTTGAATGCATTGCTATTTCAGTAATCTTGATACATCTTGGATCCAGTTGATCTTATATTAAAATTGACAGCTTAATTAATACTCAGTCCTACCATTTAATTAGTGTATGAAACATAATCAGTTGCATAAAGAATGACATAAAACCGTATAGAGTATTAAATCCTTCCTGTGCCTCCCCACTTCCCTCCCATTCAATGTCCGATGCTGTTAACCTATTGCTCAGGGGGACCTGGGGACACGGGGCAGGCAGAGGGGGGTTTGCCCACGACGCTGAGCAGGGACCCTCTCCCAACCCTCCCCAACCCTCAGTTCCCCCTCCTCTGCCTGACAGGGCAGGGGGTCCGCCCCCAATTGTGGGGTATCTCCCTGGCGCCTTTCCCCCTGGCACACCAGGGAGTTACTCCACCAGTCAATCTCCCGCTCACAGTCCCTGATGGCCTCAGTCTCTCCACCTCATCTTTCAGCTCGGCCACCATGGTGAGCAGATCTTCCACTGTCTGGCACCTCACTCGAGTGGAATGTCCGCCGCCCTCCCCTGGCAGCAGCAGGCTCTGGCACTCACTGCAGCCAGAGACCTGTGCAGCCACAGTTCGGAACAGGCCCTCCGTTTGGGTTGCCACAGTCTTTTTGGGGCAAGCTCTCTGCCTGGTGGAGACCATGGCAAAAACAGCTGCTCACAGACTGCCAACAGATAGGTAGGACTCAAAAGCGAGGAGGGGCAGAATTCCTGTGCCCTGCTGCACAACCTCCCACACCCACCGCAGCAGCACCTGGTCTCTAGTTCTTCCCTCTTCCTCAGAGGAACCCTGTCTGCTCACTGGGCTCCTAGGGCCGCCTTGTGAGGCTTCTGCACCCAGAAAAACTTCAGCGTCTCACTACGTGAGCTGCCTCCTCTGCGGCTGCAGCCTGTTGGAGGTGGTGCCCCTGCACTGTGTGCTTGCTCAGATGAACAGAGTGGATTCCAATTCAGTCTCCCAGTGGTGTAAAGACCTTCTGCTTAAAACATTGGGGAATGTGGTTTAAATGTTTTCCAGCAACATGGAATCGCTTGCCAGCAATTGTTTCTGACCTTCCAGAGTATAAAATGTGTAAATAAATTGTAGGCTTGCAATAGGAAAGATTGTTTATGGCACAAATATCTTGGTCTTTATCTTGACTGCTTGTTAAGATTTGACCAGGGCTTGAGACTCCGAAAAAGAAATAAAAGAATAATAAAATGGGACCACATTTTGTAATCGCGCAGTCAAAAAAAGTACTTTCTTGATTTTTAGAGTTAAATGGGGAACTAATGATACTTCCTCTGATAGTCATTCCTTAAAGGTAGCACACTGTATACCCATCATGATAAATACTGAAGACAAAGGAAGTGTTGCATTGAAGTGTCACATTGTGCTGTAGTTCAATAGTAAAAAGCAGTGAAATTATATACTGAAATTTTATAAATATACCAATTTAGGTTCCAATCCTGAAAAAAATCTCTGTAGATGAAAAAAGGGACTGACCACCTGTAGCCAAGGGCAGGATACAGACGGCTCCTGTATTAGATCCTCTCTACAATACAGAGCAGATCTGAGCACCACAGAATCAGATCTGTAACATCCTATGAATGGAGCAGGGCAGCTGCCTAGAGCTAACTGTTAGAAAGCCTTAATGGCAGATATTACCCTGCTTAATAAAGGCACTCTTACCATCCACTCCAATTTACTGTCTCAATCACTCTCACCTGCTGCCAGCAGTGCCTTGGTCTCAGCATCAGTCAAAGCTCTGGCACTGGCTGAGAAATTCTGCAGGAAAAGTCTGTTAAAGATGAGAGGACAAATGAGTGAGATGTGCTCAGTACTGCAAGCATTTGGAGTGTGTTACTGGTAATAGCTGTAAAATTCCGAGCCTGATTCAGTTCTTGAGACTATTTCAAAAGCTCTTTGTAAATCATTTTGAATTCAATGGCAAAACTTTTTTAACTTCAGTGAGAATAAGGGTAAGAAAGGAAGAGGATGTTGAATCACAACATGTAAAAATCGTTGATGACATTTTGGTTTCATTAGATTAAAAAGACAAAATGAAAACTGACTGTGTAGTGGCAGGATTCATCTTCCCTCCTGTGCTGTCTTCCTTCTTTTCTGCTAAGATATAGACTTGTAAGAGTGGCAGGAATTTTTCTAACCTTACTTTTTAAGCTCAAAGTCATAGCTGGAAGATAGGATTATTATAGCAATGATCTGGAAGGTAGAATTCATGTGACAGAAAGAAAGATGAGAGAAGAATAGCCCTTTGAATTCAGTCTAGTAAAAAAATCTTGCAACAATAGAAAGCAATCTCTGGCAGAAGTGCTATTTTTATCTTTGCACTCTGTCAGTTATCCCTACATGAGACAAGTATTTTCAGCGCTATCGGAGTGTTTTTGCACTGTGATCCAGCCTTGCCTTCTCTATTTGTCTTGCAGCTCCTTCAGCACAAGCACACACACATGTGCGCGCACACACACACACACACTTGCCTCTCATCCAAAGAGACAGAAGGAAAGGGAGTATTTCTGATCTTGTTCTGCATTTTTAGACAATAACACACAGGCCTGTTGGTAACTCATTTTTTAATTTACTTACTTCATCTTCCTCAATAAACCACTCCTGTCCTGGTCCAGAATTCCAAAGACTTTGGTGAGCTGGTCTTTGGACTCGGAGTTGAGACACACTTTGACAAAAATGATCCAGTCTTTCCATCTGGGAATCTGGCTTTGCCTTTGTTTCAGATTCCTGGGGAATAATTGAGAGTATGGCTTGGGATCATACAGGATCTGATAATTGTGTCGGAATTACTGAACAATCAAGAAATAATCCATGTGAGAAGACCACATTGAGATACTACAAAGCATTTATCGGTAAAAATTGAGCATTTCTGTGGCAAACCAGAACTTGCCCATAGATGGCACCAGAGACAGTCAAGTCCAGCCGTGAAATCCCTCCGGGACTACTTGGGGTGAGAGAGAACCAAGAAACTGAGAATGAGAACAGGTTAACAGGTGGGCGTTCATGAGCAAGGAGAAGAGGAAGGAACAGATATTTAAAAGAAAAAAAGTCTAGTCTACTAAATCACTCGAAAGACTGGAATATGAACAGACTGAACTGAAAACTCAGAAATAATTCCAGAGGACTCTCCTTTAATGATGACTAGGAAGAACAGGTTATTTCATCTGTCTAAAAAAACCCAGGGTTTACTGTGTTTATTTTTATGCTGGATAAATATTACAGTCTGTCAGGGAACAAATATGAGATGAGTTTGTTCTAGAAGCCTGGGAGTTAGAGCAGAATGTTAGTATCTAGGAAATACAAACTGATTAATATCTGGTTGTGATGTAACTGATGTGATTTCTTTTGAGTCAAGTATTTGCATGTTCTACTTTTACATCAGTTCCCCTTTTAATTTAGGGTCAATAATATATTTGTAACTGCAGGGGAAGGCATTGTCTAGGGGTAGATTCTTTTCATATTGTAACTGATGTGGTGATGTAATTTTCTTTTCTGGAGCTTGATATACAAAACCCCTGCTTTTCTTGTTCTTATGAGTGTAAGACATGCTGATGAGCAAATCAAAAATTACAGAGCAGCCATATCCCCGCTGTTAGGTAGTTTGCTCTACAGGCTTTCAGTACTGAAAGTGTACCAGAAAGTCCATACCCATGTAACAGTATCTTTCTGAGCTTGCAAGCAAAAGTAATATGAAAATTAAGTTTCATAAAATGTGAACACTAGAAATTAGTTCATGTGCCACAGCATCCACTTATTAAAATTTTTTAAAATATATAAACACTTAAGCATGAAAATGTTGGGTACATGTCTGTTCAGAGATTTAATCAAGATGTATCTATTTCGGTAGCCCATTCCAGGAAATTAATCCAGCCTTGGCCTCCTCTGCCCACACTGTTTGTGTGAAGAGCTCCAGGCGCCTCTGATGATGCTGCATCAAAGATTTTCCACATGGGCTGGCTGCTAACTCAAAGAAGAAACTTTACCAGTCTATGTGTGCAATGAATGTTCTGACATCCCCTTGCCCCTTCTGTGCTCTCTTACTCCTCTTGTTAGAAGGTGAATGTGAGATTTCAAACAGTTGGAGAGATGAAATTGAATCTGAAGTTTACAAATGGTTCTAGGTTGGGATTTTCAAAGGAACATGAAGTTAGGAGACAGTCAGCTTCCACTACATGCCAGGAGATTTTATCTTATGCATGATTCTACCCCTTTATCAGGACAACCCAAAATTTCACAAGAAGTATTGGGAGGATTAGAGATTGAACTGCTCAGGCAGGGTAATGAGGGGACTGAGGTGTGTCTGCGAACTCAGTCTTTGGCCTCAGTGGAACTCACATCTGCCACTCACATTCTGTGTTGCTCTTTCATTGTCTTAAGTAAAGGTAAACATATAAACATTTCCTTTATGCTGGGAACTATGAAGCAATATTATACTGGGTAGTATACTGAGTAGGGTGGTCTTACGCTAAACCTGAGAAGAGGTTATCACTGCGATAATATAGGGGGGTACTAGATCCTTTCTGATTTGATGTTGCATAAACAATTTCTAACAGAATTTTGGCTCAGCAGTGTTTTGTTTGTGTACCTCATTCATAAAAACTTGATGCAAAGGATTTAATCCTTACTTATTAGATTGCCCAGAGAGGTTATAGAACCTCCATCCTTGAAGATACTCGGACTCAGCTTAGACCAGTGTGCCCTAAGTTGGCCTTCTGAGGAGACAGTTGGACCAGAGATCTCCAGAGATCCTTTCCAGCAGGAATTACTTATGTGATTCTGTACCTTAATTGTAGTAACATTGTGATACCACCATTTGTCTCTTTACTACTTCATATGGCATCCACATAGACATCCTGCAATCAAAGGTTTTCTCTTGTGCAATGACATTGTCAAGTTCCGAGAACAATCCTCGCTGTTGCCTAAGAAAGGCTGCCACTGGCTGAACTTAAATTCATTGAAATGAACCCTCCAAGAAAATGTTACATTTTTGGAGTTTGTTTCTTCTGGGTGGAAAATATTCTCTTCTAGTTTGGTTTAGTTCTAAACATGTGACTAGGCATTGTTTTTGTTAAACCATCTACGGGCTTTTTTTGAAATTGGGGACTTCTTGGAGTTTTATTGTAGTTCCTCCTAATGAAATGGCTGGATGGTTGTAATAAGATTTAAAACTCATCTTCTTGCCAGGAGTTACTGTTTAAGAAGAACAGATATTCTCATAAACACAATTATCTTAAGTTTTATGTGAAGTTGCAACATACACAAGAATTGCCAGATTCTCTGAAGCACTTAATTCCCCCTTGTGGCAACAGAAGGCGGTGATGTGCAGTTGTTCAGCATCTCTGAAATACAGGATAGGCCACTCTGTAGTCTTGCATTTCTTGCATTCCACGTGAGACTTTCAGATGTGCAAGGAATGCGGTATCAGGTCTGTCACTTATGGTGTTGTGTGTGCCATCTGCTTGTGAACTAGTGGCATGATATTTTAGTGATCAGCAATGAGAAGAGCTAATATATATATATTACATGTGTCTATTGCTGCAGATCTGGATTGCTCTGGATTTTTTTTCTTCAGCAGATAGGAAAGTGAATAAGGTAAAAGGAACCAACAGAGTCTCATCATTATGCAAAATATTTCAGTGCTGCTATTAACAGCAGCTATAATTTAAGCCCAGATTTAACATCAAAGGCAGTGGTGATAGAATTAGGATTTGTACTCATTATACTTCTGCCAAAGCTTCAGTGAGTCTGATTGCTAGAATTCCTCTTTTGCATTAGCCGTCTTAAATCTGCCGAGCAGCTCTCTTACATGCCTGGGTATAAGCAAGCTGTCCTTGCCTCACATAATCATCTCACAAGTCATGGAAATGCCAACACTGAATGTTACATAAAAGTTCCAGAAGGCTTTGTTTCTGCTCTTCTTCGAAACAACTGCCAAACTATGTTATAAATATAATCCAGTTCCAGCAGGGAGTATTAAAATGACGGTCTACTTGTGAGCTGGAACCACATCATGGTAGATGGGAAAGGACACAACTAAATGTTGGTGGGGAAATTTCCAACCCACTCGGGCAGAAATGTGCAACATCTACTCAGTGTATTGAGCTCTGCATTTAACCATGAACATTATTTACTTTGTCAATTAATGAAGACAATGCTATAACTAGCTCTGAATCCTGTAAGACATTTACCAAAGGAAAGACTAGTTCTTAGTAATTTTCAGACATAAGAAAATTGATAATATTATAGATTATCTAGATGATTGTTCATTGTAATAAATGAAAGAATTGAGCAATGGTCAATATTTAGTAATGTAACAGAGCTTCCAAGTAATCAAACAGCAAGACTGCCTGTTGTTTCATCTGTAGGAAACACAGATATTCACACACCTGGCAAAGTATTATTGTTTTGTAGGTGTTAAGAGATAATAAGCAACATTTTCATGATTCACAGAAAACCTCCGGGCCTGTGGCCTGTGTTGTCAGGGGACTGTGACTTGTGGCAGTGTCAGAGATGGGATTAGACCCTTCTCCTCTATCTCACAGCTGCCTTAGATTTCATGAAAGATAAATCTTCTTAAGGGAGAGTTACATTTTAGGCCATAAACACTTTCTGCTGATACATGCTGTAGCCTAGTACTTCATTTTGTAAAATTACCCACAAAATTATTCCATGCTTTGAGCTATGTGTCAGCTCCTCTAAATTTTTTTTCTCATTCTCAGGATTGGCACTTAATAGAAATTATTTTTAGCTATCTTGTTAGCATTGCTTTTCCTCAAGGATCAGAATTAAGCAGAAATAAAACTCAATGAAATCAGTACAATTAAGCCTTAAAAGACGTCATACTGTTTAAGAACATCAAAACTGTGTCTGGCAGTCAGCATGGTTAAGTAGGAGGATGGAAAACCTAAACAAAATTTAAAAATCAGCTTTCCCCCCCCAGTTGTTTGGGTTTTTAACAAAATTTTTTTTTTCCCCTCTTCCATCAACAATTTCAATACTATGTGTGGTTGAAAATCACAAAGTGCCTTCTTTACAATGAAAATGTGACAATACCACGTGAACAAAATATCTGTACATTGCAAGATTTCTCAGACATCCAGTGTGTGACCTTGATGTATGGGGAAATGTTAATGCCTGAAACAATATGAAAACGTACAAACACGAGCTGAGTGTGAAGTGCTTGTTGGACGAGGTAATTGGAAGAGTCAGTCCAAGGTTGCCTTTGGTCTAATGCTGTTTATGCCTTCACCAGAGACTGGAATTCTGTCAAGGAAGAAAATGAGAAAGGCAGGGAATAAAGCTAGATGAAAGTGGCTTTTAACATCTTTAGAAAAGATAGATAAAAATGACTTAATCTCCTAGCCATGGAGGGCTCCCAAAGTTATTATAACACTGCACAAGCTACTGCTAAACTGAGCTTCTGGGGGCGTAACAGATTTTTCTCTCCTTAAAAAGAGTAAGAGCGGAGCGGAGGAGTGCATCTGTAAATTCATTGTGGGAAATCCTGAGTTGAAGATAAACTATCTTTAACCCATTACAAACTCTGATAATAGCCAAGGAAGCAGAGAGTNGCAAGGATGCCAGGAAGAATATTACAGAAACCTCATGCAGAAATGTGCAGCACTTGTGCATTGACAACTACTGCATTTAACCATGAACATTATTTACTTTGTCAATTAATGAAGACAATGCTATAACTAGCTCTGAATCCTGTAAGACATTTACCAAAGGAAAGACTAGTTCTTAGTAATTTTCAGACATAAGAAAATTGATAATATTATAGATTATCTAGATGATTGTTCATTGTAATAAATGAAAGAATTGAGCAATGGTCAATATTTAGTAATGTAACAGAGCTTCCAAGTAATCAAACAGCAAGACTGCCTGTTGTTTCATCTGTAGGAAACACAGATATTCACACACCTGGCAAAGTATTATTGTTTTGTAGGTGTTAAGAGATAATAAGCAACATTTTCATGATTCACAGAAAACCTCCGGGCCTGTGGCCTGTGTTGTCAGGGGACTGTGACTTGTGGCAGTGTCAGAGATGGGATTAGACCCTTCTCCTCTATCTCACAGCTGCCTTAGATTTCATGAAAGATAAATCTTCTTAAGGGAGAGTTACATTTTAGGCCATAAACACTTTCTGCTGATACATGCTGTAGCCTAGTACTTCATTTTGTAAAATTACCCACAAAATTATTCCATGCTTTGAGCTATGTGTCAGCTCCTCTAAATTTTTTTTCTCATTCTCAGGATTGGCACTTAATAGAAATTATTTTTAGCTATCTTGTTAGCATTGCTTTTCCTCAAGGATCAGAATTAAGCAGAAATAAAACTCAATGAAATCAGTACAATTAAGCCTTAAAAGACGTCATACTGTTTAAGAACATCAAAACTGTGTCTGGCAGTCAGCATGGTTAAGTAGGAGGATGGAAAACCTAAACAAAATTTAAAAATCAGCTTTCCCCCCCCAGTTGTTTGGGTTTTTAACAAAATTTTTTTTTTCCCCTCTTCCATCAACAATTTCAATACTATGTGTGGTTGAAAATCACAAAGTGCCTTCTTTACAATGAAAATGTGACAATACCACGTGAACAAAATATCTGTACATTGCAAGATTTCTCAGACATCCAGTGTGTGACCTTGATGTATGGGGAAATGTTAATGCCTGGAACAATATGAAAACGTACAAACACGAGCTGAGTGTGAAGTGCTTGTTGGACGAGGTAATTGGAAGAGTCAGTCCAAGGTTGCCTTTGGTCTAATGCTGTTTATGCCTTCACCAGAGACTGGAATTCTGTCAAGGAAGAAAATGAGAAAGGCAGGGAATAAAGCTAGATGAAAGTGGCTTTTAACATCTTTAGAAAAGATAGATAAAAATGACTTAATCTCCTAGCCATGGAGGGCTCCCAAAGTTATTATAACACTGCACAAGCTACTGCTAAACTGAGCTTCTGGGGGCGTAACAGATTTTTCTCTCCTTAAAAAGAGTAAGAGCGGAGCGGAGGAGTGCATCTGTAAATTCATTGTGGGAAATCCTGAGTTGAAGATAAACTATCTTTAACCCATTACAAACTCTGATAATAGCCAAGGAAGCAGAGAGTGAATTAGGTCAAGCCTGTAGCTTTCACTCTGAGGGATTATTTGGTGGTGTTATTCTGAAGAAAAAAATATCAGTAGTGATGTGATTTTGGAATGGGAGATTCAATGGCTAAGGACTAAGATCTGCATAATATAATGCCCTGTTTGGGGCTCATAAACAGAAGCTGCAAAAGCTGCTGCTAAAGCAAATTCCTCCAACAGTGTATCCCTCTCTCCTCCCAAACTCTGGCTAAGATTAGCACGTGTGTCTGTTAGAGTTATTGCCACCTGTCCTAGTTCGGCTGAGACAGCCCTGTTTTCAGTGACTTCATCTCTAATATATGATGCATAATGTCCTATTTTCCTTCGCTGCAATTTATAAAAGAAATATCCTGGCCAGATCACATAATCCCTGTGAGGTTTTCTTCAGGAATTTTGTTTAGTTTCTTGTAGAAGGACTGCCCAGTGAAATCTGCTCTTATCAGATAATTCTCCAGCACAAAGGTCTGCTGCATCACAGAAGTTCTAGACCTAAAAAACAATACCAGGCTTATTTGACATTACTGAATTAACTACTCGGTAATATTGGCCAACCTTTGATAGCGGTAGATGAAGAAATAAGTTTGTGTAGGTGGAAGTGTGTTTAAAAATGAAAATGTCGTATGGCCAGAAGTGTAGAACATCCACTGCCGAAATGGAAATTCAAAGAATGAATAGGCGGGTGTTCAGGATGTTTTAGAAATCTGTCACACTGAATCTGTGGATCAGACACACGGCAGAATTAACCCCAAAGCTGTTATTGGTTTGAAGAACAGGCTTCACGTTGAGCCTAAATATGCTGTTGCAGCAACAGAGACCAAAGGGGAATAAAGCTATGAAAATAAAGGAGCATTCGCTAGTATAAAAATTGTGTCAGAAAGTACCAGGCCAAAGTACTTGGATGTATTCTTCACACTGCAGTTTAAATGCAGCCCTAAGTGCATTTTAAAACACAAATTTTATTAAGTTTCTGAAAGTCTTACCTTCCACTCCAATTTTGCCATCACCATCAGTGTCGCCTGCAGCCAGGAAAGCCTTGGTCTCTGCAGAGGTGAGGACTCTGGCACTTGAAGAGAAATTCTTCAGAAACAGCCTGAGATAGAACAGGGCAGAATATTATACTTGAATTTTGTTCTTTGAAATGTCCTTGGCATATTGGTATTTTTGGTTTTCTTAAACTCATGCCAAAAAGTCCATAATGTAATGCCTGCTCTTATTATCTGAGGAATTCCACACAGATTCAAGGAAAGACAAGGAATTGTGTTTTCTTTTAGAAATAACAGCAAGTTTATTCTAGGATACCAAGCAAGTCCAAAGGTTTACATTGTTTAAAGAAATACTTACTGAAGCTCTTCTTCTTCGATGAAACCACTCTTGTCCTGATCAAGGATTCCAAAAACTTTCTTTATCTGATCAGGAGTTTTGCTGGATAAACCAACCATGGAGAAGAAAGACTTGTAATTGAAGGAATCATCAGCTGGAAGAAACAGAAGTTGTTTAAATATTTTCCCTTGAAGTACTATCTGTATTCCTTGGGAATATATATATCTTTTCTTAAATATCCGCCTGTTCCTCTTTCTCTTGTTCCACAGTGTAGCAAAAAAAAAGAAGATACAGTGGATAATTTTCCTTTTTAATCACTCTGTGCCTGTGGTCATCTATCCTTTCAGCCAGTTTGAAGTTTTCTGCTACGGTGCACATTCTGCTAAATTGGTCTTTATGCAGTGTGTCACATGCAATTATAAGAAATATTTAGAAGGTGCTGCTGTGGCTTACAGACCAACTCATACAATTATTACTTCATTTTCACTTAGTTGTTACTTTGGTGAAGAATTTGGTAGAAAAGTAAGTAATTCATAGTCTTAAACTAGCTCTTTGAGCCTTTGGAAAATTGGCTTGATCTTGCCAAGGAACTCGAGAACTGAGACTGGACATTGCTTCGCAAATGACACTGATTCTGCAAGCTGAGGCTTTTTTTTTTTTTTTGACATTTTGAAGGAAAAGGCTACCTATTTAAAAATAAGTCTTTAACAGGTTTAAAAATGAACAGAGTTAAACCAGCCCTAACTGAAACTTTGGCCCTTTAATTGCTGCTCTGTGTTTCAGGGAATGTTACCCACTGAATAACCACTTGTGAGACATCCTGGATTCAAGGGGCTATACTGTAATGTAGCTAGAAAGAGATCTCATGGAGAAGGAATCTAAGGGGAAAATGATAGGCATGTCATCTTAAGACATAAAAATGATATGCATCTTCTGGCTGCAGGGAGACCATTCCTTACCTTGGCAGCTGGAGAGAGCAGATTCAATATCTTTAGCAGAAAGGATGNTGCTTCCACTTAAAGTGGGGTAATGAGGGAGGAATTCTGCATGCGGGATTGTGGGGCTGCAGGAAGATCTGATGCCTGTACTGCCCTGGGAGAGCGAATCAAAGGTGTCTGGTACCACAGAATTTCATGACTTCTATGTGGATTTTCCTGGAGGTGGATTATTATTCAATTAAAATCAACATATATTTACAGCATCCATAAAAGATAAGGCTCAGTATGTCCCCTAAAGCTATATCTGGAATAAATGTAATTGGAATTTTAAAAATCTAGTATTATTATCAGTAAATGTAGTGATCTTCTCAAAGAATGAAAATAATAGTGTAGAATAAGTTATAATAATTTTATTAATTTCAAGGAGATCTTAATGTGGAGAGTAAGTTCTTCCTCTTTTTAGTTGCAACAATAAATATAACTAAACTATAAATTCAGCTTGCTTGTGTCATTAAAAGACTACATTTCATGATAGCTTTATAAAAAAGTTTTCTTAATTATGTTGTGGGCATTCTGTTTTATTCCATTTAGGTGATAATAAACCAGATTTTTATCCAGATTTTGGCATTTCAATATACTAATGTGCTTAGAACAGAGGTATTGAGACTTCATATTCATTCCTGATAGAGTGGAGGAGGCATTTTCTCCTAATACAGCAGCATCTGACAAACGATACTCTTTGTCCCATTCAGCCACCAACAGCTGCGACAGTTTGCCAACATAACATATATTGCTTCAGAAAATGCTACAAGGCCTGAATTTCTAGTCAATTTTTTCTTGTGAACATAGCATCGATGCATTTACAGTTTGGTGAACTGCACGCACCAGTGCAGACTGGTTACCATTAAAAACTTGAGGATTACTGGAAAGTAGCTTGGTGTTAATGAAAGAAGGGCAACTAAGGCATAGAAAAGTTATTCTTGAAAGCCACAAGAGAACAGAAATATCTTTTCATGAATCTCTAACTGGTCTTCAACAACACCATCCTTTCTGTCTAAGCATGGAAAGCAGCATTCCTGAGAAGGAAACCAATGCTGGTAACCACTTGTGTTCTGTGCACTGGTTTGAGATCTACACACAGGTGGAAACTTTGCTCCAAATGTGAAATGGATGCCTCCATACCTGTTGGTTTGCAGCAGAGGAAATTGTCAGTCATTTCGGTTCCTTTCTGAATATCTCAGAAGGTGTAAAAAGACAGTGGGACAAATTGACACTGATCGCAATGAGTACTTCTCCAGCTAGGGCTGGTGAGTTACTTTTGTTTTGCTAGCAATTATTTTGTCCCAGTGGCTTTTTATGCAAAGTACTTCCCCCTCTCAGCACTAGGCAAGATAATTTGGAGCACTGCCATTCACGTAATTCTCACTGCTGACAGGATTAAAAATGGGGAAGAGTTGAAGGAAAACCTAAAAATTGCAGCATGGTCTCATTTTTTACGAGGGACATCGTTCCTATCTTTTTCCATCCTATGATCTGAATGCTGCTTCTATTCTATGTTAGCCTGTAAAGATGCGACATACTGGAAGCTGATAGAAGAACAGATATTTTAACTGCATTTGCACTTTCCATTTAGGAAGCATTTTGCCATTGTGTTTCTTTTTCTGAAAGCAGAGGATCTAATCAGCTTACCTTTGTGGTCGTCTTGACTGGATAAGGAAGCAGCGTGGTTTGGAGGAACGTACTTGCTGTGTGTCTCCTCCAGAGCTGAGCTTGCATATATATACTTTAAGTTGTATACCATATACAGATTTTAGATTTCAGCGTCACAGAGGGGGAATGGTGTCAAATGAACTTGCCTAACTAATCATCTTGCACTATTTTTATCTCAAGAGAATACATATGATATTTGCAAACGAAATAAGATAAGTGGCTAGATAGGTGAAAAGGACAGAGTCATATTAAATTTCTTCTGATTTAAGCAGAAAACGTCAACTTCTCCGTATGATGTGGGGCAGAACAAGCCCCCCCCCCCCACTATCTGATATGCTTGATTCGAGGAGTCAGATGAAATGAAGCACCACTAACTTCTGAAGAGGTGCCTTTAATGAGTGTTTAAGTGTGATAACTTGTTATATTATCTGTAGACACTACATGTGATAGAGTTTCACCATTACAGCACTAAACAAAAAAAAATAGAATGTCCTGTTCAAATATTGTTTGTGTAGCAAACCATTTAGGGAAAATAATAGTCTTGTTGTCTCCCAGAATGTCTGGTCTGTTGTTGTTTTGAAAAAAAAACACAGTGAATTTGTTGCTACAGGAGGTAAAATAATATTATGTCAATCCATTGGAACAGTTGGTTGGGGGAGGGTACTTCGTCTGGTATGTTTCCAGAGAAAATCTTAGAATTCTGCAAGGTTCTGACATCCTGTTTAGTCGCGTATGTGTGAAGTGAAGGGGTTGTGATCTACCCAGCTGTCTCTGAGACAAAACCCCCTGAGCCCTGCATGAAAGATCTTTGCTTTCAGAATAAAGAGAAAAACTTCAATAGTAGCATCACTGCAGGGAACAATATGTGAGGCGTGTCTTTGCAATTCTGTAGCCTACCTTCTGATCTCTTTTAGATAACTGATGATGATTTTTTAAATTTTTTCAGCCAGCGCTGTGTGTTTCCAAGTGTTCCTTTGTGCTAGTTCCTTTTTTTTTTTGTTTTTTTTTTTTTTTTTTTTTTTTTTTTTTTTTTTTTTTTTTTTTTTTTTTTTTTTTTTTTAATAGCATAGAAACCATTTGACCATCCATCTCAGTTTTCTGTCCTTAATGTTGTAGCTTATCTGGGTGAAGAACCTGTCATCCTGGATCTCACTTGTGGCTTGAGGCAGCAGAACAGTGAAAGAGAAGTCATATGGATGACAGCGCAAGGTGGCATTACAGCCAGGGGTAGGGGATGGCAAGGGATGACAGTGCAATTGGCATCACAGCTTGAGGTGGTGGCACAGTGAGAAGTGACAGTGCAGAGACTGTCTTAATGTCAGAAAGAGTATCAAGGCTTCTTTTTTCAGAAGCATTTCCCTCTGAGATGGAAGGCAAACCTGGCCAAGCACTGAAGCCAATGAATAATAAATCCTAGTGTGAAGCTGAACAAGCAGGGGGGGTACCTGCATGACCTTAGTTCATCCAAAATTGACAGCAGCCGATGAAAAAGCAACAAGAATCTATTGCAAAAGATACTGTGTATGGAGGGGGTGGTATTTAACTTGCTGCATATAAACAAATGAAAAATTATTGCTACAGGGATTTTTTCTTTTTATGAATTCTGCATGTGTGTCCTCCATGGAGAGGTTTCAGACACAGATAATCCTTGTGAGGGAAAGAGCCATTTGTTAAGAATGGCTGTGGAAGATTTCAGCTTTCCCAGTTTTCTGAATGGGTTGTTGACCAGCTGACGCTGAAAAATTTCAAGAAGAATTTGATGGATAGATATTTAATACTGGCTCTTGTTGCCACTGGTGACATCTGGTAGAAGGGATACAAATATCACTTTCCCTCCTCAAACTCTTCTAAGAAATGACTTTTATTCTACATGGGAAAAAAATTTCCTTTCCCTTGTGCACACACCACCCTTTTCTCCCCCTCCAATTCGGAAAATTGCCTACATAGTGCCAACAACTGATGTGAAGTAAGTAGGGCGTCCCAACATAAAAATTGATGGCATGATATGACCTAATGAAGCTAAGTTAAGAGGAAGGCCAAATTCTGCTGAAACTCTTGGACTGCAGGAGTCTACACGGGAATTTGGGCTCTGGTGTCTATTTCAGAGAATGCATTTGATTTTAGATGCAATGGCTTCTCATTTTGCCCAGAGCTAATTCCACATATGTTAACCCCTCGCCCCCACTCTTCCCTTTAAAAATAGCATTGATTGCTATTATTTCCCTTAATGCCTGTGGACTGGTGCCATTAGTTTGAACTTTTGTATGTGAATCACATAAGGATGAAGTCTTTCAAAGTGTGCTTTGTTTTCTAGGAGTCTTCAGCAAGATGATTCCTTTTGTTCTCTGTAATTTTAAAGATGAAGTTTGAATGTCGAATGATTTATGGCTGTAGTCTGTTGAGCTGCATTCAGACTCCAGCAAATTTTGGAGTCACTTCTGCAGTGAGATTGGAGGCACCACAGATCCAGAACACATGCACTGGCTGGCAGGATGAAATACACAAGGATCATGTAACTCTATTTACAACCATTTTATTTTCAAGCCTTACATTAGAGATTGCAAAAACATCTGTCTGGTCATTTTTACTTTCTTAAATCAAATTTTGTTAGTAACTTTTCCGCTGCCATCCAACTTGGCAGGGAGAGGAGCCGGGGAACCATTAAAAAGTAAGGAGAAGATACCCTTTCAGGTTGCCAGGTTACCGCTAAAAGCAGTTTTAAACCTTGGGACTCAAGCATTTTACTTTGCTGGGGTCTCATTGCCTTCTAGAGGGCTCTCTAATGGAATGCTCCTCTCTTGGTTTATTCTTCCCATTTTCAATCTTAACTCTTCTAACACCTGTAGTTACCTCCCCAGGTCAAAGAGCTGTATTTCAGGTCATCATAAGTTCTGTGATTGTTCTATAATATATTCTTGTCATTCTTCTTTGAGTGCTGACATGAATCATGTGTGCAATAGAATGACAAAAATGCACTAAACAGTTGTGAATGCCTACTTTTTTTGCCTAATTTAAGCAAGTGTGATTTGCTGCCCTTACGTATGCTTGAGATTGTTTTCCCTGAAAGCTTGTGATAGGGATATCCATAGTCAGCAGTCAAGGAACAGAAATCACTTTATGAAGTGTTTACCCTATTGTTAAGTGACATGTGAATGGTGGAAGTAGAATATGCATTCAGCTTGTAATTTGCTTTCAGAATATATGAGGTGAAAGAAATGGTATGAATATAATTTAGTGTAACTGTATTAATGCATCATGCTCTTGTCATTTGAGGAATGTAACTGTTGGAGCGATCTGGAAATATTTGTCAGTGATTTTAGGTTTATATTACTTAATCTAATATGTGTAGACTCCTCCTAACTATCCCCCAGTAAAATGCTGTAAAGGGAAACAGTTGCTATGGGGTAAGGAAGCTGCACATGGGAAATATACCAAATAACATCTGTTTTATTTTTGCAAACTTGAACGGATCACAAAAGTTAAGTAATTTTTCACCAGCTATCATTCTAACGTCAAGGGGCTTCAACCTCTGAGGTAAGATTTTCAGAGATTCTAAGCATTTACAATGTAACTTTTCAACTTCAAGTGCCCTTTAAAGTGATAATTTACAAAATTTCTTCAGTCATATTTTTCTTACATGTGTAAAGCATAATTTTTAAGCCAATTGGATTGTTTACATAAATCAGACAATTTCTGGTTCTGCATATCTGAAATTTGCAAGAGAGAGTTTCAATTCTGATTCCAAAATTTGAAAGGAATGAGGTCCAGATGTCATCTATGCGATTTCTCAAGCTGTAGCTTGGGATTTTTGTTTCTGAATTCAAATTTTCTAGTTCGCTTCCATTTCTGTTTCTTTCTGAAAACGTTCATGCTTTGATGCAGAAAGAAAAAGGCTTTTTTTTGAAGAAAGAAATGAACATAGAATGATTTCTGAAATGGTAGATTCCTGGGCCTATTAAAGCTGATGCAATCTTTCATAAATGGACAAAATATGACTCTATGCATAGTTTAAAAATTATGTGCAGCAAGCCTATAGAACAAATATTTTTTCTGCTTTAATTCTGAAGCAAAAAGCTTACTAATTTTGGAAGTATCCTAATAAAATTGCCAATAGAAAGATTTCAGTGGAATAATAATGTTTTCTGAGTAGAAAATAAAGCCAGTTCTGTCAAGGCAATCTCCTCTAGCTAAGTTGGAAGTGAAGATAAATGCTGAAAACAGAAGTAATATTCAATACTTGATCTACTATATACTGCTCTTGAGCTATGTTCTTCAACTCCTTTTTGATAACATCCCCGAAGAGGGTCCTTCTTACAGGAACTATAGTATTAGTCGGTGTGTTTACACTGCGTAGTGCAGTGCAGTCCTGCTGCAGGACTGTGGTTTATAAGCACTATAAATAATCATCAGTTGCAGCAGGCTTTCCAATATAGATATGTTTGAAATTAACTCAGATGTTTTTGAGCCTGTCTGTATATTCTTGTATGGTCCTTATCACACTGTGCAAACAGTGTGTCCCACTAAAAACAGAAACAACTCCTTGCAGTTATGTAATTGCAGGAGAGTGAAAGAAGAATTGGGTTATTGTTCATGCATTTCCTAACCTAGCACTGGTACTGCTGAATAAAGCAGTGCCTTCAATTCTACGGCAGAGTTGCTTGCTTAGGGTATATATAATTTCAAGGATATATAGGTTTCAAATGAACCCAAATGCTAACTGACATAAAATTGACTCTTAGAGATATTTTTCCTGTGCACAAAGCCCATACCCAGTCTGATTTATAGGTGCCCAGTGAGGTGTGACTTAACTCCGTGCTCCTCCAGGAACTGGTCAAAACTTGTCCCAGCTCCAGTCCAGCCTGTGTGCTTGGGCTTCTGTTCTATGGAAACTAGAGTGTAATAAGGGGCCGATGTGTGTTTGGGTATTGTCCAAATGTGGAGTTCATGTCTCCAGGGCATGCACCCAGACTCAGGAACTCAGAAGCATTCCTTCATCCCTCGTTAGACATTGCCAACAAACAGCAAAGCACTGACAATAATTAGAATGAGGACTATAGAACAGTAAGCTGAATTAATATGGAAATTGGTGCTAGAGGCATAATGGCATCGGATATGAAAGCATTAAGTCTTTACAAACAAGAATTCATTGAGCATTTGAGAGCTAAGCCTGGTTTAATCAAATGATGCATCAATAAAGTGATTCCACTGTTCAAATATTTAAAGGATCAGCGGGATGAAAAGACATTGTTCTTCCTGTACAGTGCTGCGTTTGTGCTGTGGCTCCTGAGTAATACCAGTGTCCAGATAGTCCAGTCATTTCAAGCTTTATTGTATACTATAGAATAACACAGACAGCAAATGTGAGTTCTTACTATTCTTTTATGGACAAACTGCATTATATTCACTATGGATCCTGTTAGCAAATTGCTGCAGTCAGGTGTAAAGTATTCCAGTGATAAAGTCCTTGAATTGTAAGGGCCTCCATCTGAGCTGGATTATAGCACTGATTGCACTTTGCTAAAAGGATACACTTAAAACTGATTTTTTTTTTTAATAGAAAGTTCAGGAGGAGAAGGCTAAGTGAATCTCTAGGGCAGGAGGCCTGTCTCCTTCTTAACAGGCTGTGACTGGTTAGCTGGTGTAGCAGAAAATGTCCTTGAACTGTTCAGAAATCGACCGTGAGCTCTTGCTCACACAAGACGAGGCCTGCCAGCGGTAAATGGGGAGATGCTTGACTGCATCTGTTATTCTCTGAGACAACTTGCAGAGTGGCTTTATAATACATAGATGCCAAATAGGTGAATAAATCTCTTGAGATTCTTGGATCAACCTTACGATTTTTGAAGGATTTGACTTTTTTTTTTTTTTTTTTTAACTTTTGCATTTGGATATACTGTATAGCAACCTCCAGATTTTAAAATCCAGAAGGTGAGAGCAGAAGGTATCTTGCTGACTCCTGAATTCTCCATATTGGCTTGTCCTTTTCTGAGTAGAGGTGGATGGAAGCAGGTGTTAAAGAGAATATATGAGTAAGTGTTTTGCTGAATTCGAAAGACCATTTTGAAAATGTATTTTATGTCCTACACAATGCTGAGCTGGGCTGTATGAGCTGTAGGTCTGGGCAAAATTTGGCACTTAAAATTTTTGCTGGAATGTTGATTACTTTGTGCACAATGTGATGTTACTGAAATTTGATTATCATATGAAATGTGAAGCCTTTACAAAGCGGTGCTCCAAAGCTGTTACCTCAAAATACCATGGTAGGGTAATTTCAGAATACCAAATCCCAGCTATTTCCTCAAAGTTACAGCTATATAAAGCTTTGCTTAACAGCAGTGTTAAAAAATACATGCTGATCAGTGCCGAAGAGCTTCCCCATCACATAACCTTATAATTGATGGTGTCATCAACAGCAGAGACAGTTGTTTAAATTATAAATGCTTCTGGTTATGAATGATGGGACTTTTTGGCATAGGAATTAAAGTGTATGCATTATTAGAACTAGTAGAAGAACTGAAGTCATGCTTTGGAGAAAAGTACAAAGTTAGACATGGCTTAATGTTCATTAATATTTGTGTAACCAAGCTTGTTATTCCATTAAATGTTTAGGTATTACAAAACAGAGAAGCATCCATTGAATAATGTTTGGAAGTTGTTCTAAGCCATGTTGAAGGTAGTGTATAAGGCCATCACTCTTAAAATATCTGTAAGCAGTTATCTCAGTGCCTTTGTGAATGCAGGCAGCTGAAATGATCAGCTTAATCTTCTGTCAATTTGTTCCCTTTTGATGGAGCTAGTCTAGGAAGCTTTCTGAGGAGCAGTGACTCTGATGGATCTGAGGGAGAGCGACTTCCTACATAGGAGTGACCTGCTGGTCTGGGGCATTTCACAGAATCACAGAATGGTTAAGGTTGGAAGAGACCTCTGCAGATTGTTCCAGTCCAACCCTCCTGCCCAAGCAGGGTCATCTAGGGCACGTTGCACAGGATCATGTCCAGTTATTAATATCTCCAGAGAAGGAGACTCCACAACCTCTCTGGGCAGCCTGTTCCAGTGCTCTGTCACCCTCACTTTTCCTCATATTCAGATGGAAATTTCTGTCTTCAGTTTGTGCCCATTGCCTCTTGATTTGCCTGAACATCTTCTATAATCGCCTTTATTTGTAGCATATACTTCTATTTAGACCCCAGGTATATGGACAGCATTTAGCTAAGTGTTATTAACAAAACAAAGAAAACCATGGGAACTCATCTTCTGCTGACATGGCTAGCAGGTTGCCTTCCAAAAGGAGGATTTCCTTTGGGTGAGTGGAATTGGATTTCACCCAGTTTTAAAACTAGAAGTATGAAAAACACGATCTGATAATCAGGCATCACTTTCACTGTATCTTGGTGTCCTAATTCTGCCAGTTTTCAGCAACCCCCTTGAGTTTTCCAAGGATACTGTGTAAACAGTGACAAAGGCTAAACCAGCAAGACAGCTCTTAGAGAAACAAACCCCATCAGTAAATGGAATGTGAAAGTGCAATTAGAGGTTAAAATGTTGGAACTCCCTTTCCACAATTTCTTTTATGGTATTCTACTGAGGGAAACATCCATAAAGCTCCTGGAGACTGCACTCTGGAGTATCACCTGTGTAGGGCTGTTGGCTGGGAGGTAGGATTTGAGAGTGCTGACTGTGGGATGAGACCATAGCGCTTTGGCTTCTCCAGTAATCCCGGTTAGAGCCCATGGCAGCTTGTGGAGATCGCAGCTGGCTCTGGGCAGCGTAGAGGCCATCGTTACACAGCCTAACTCAGCTGTGCAGTGTGCCTCTAGGAAGAAAAATAGCTTGAAATTCATCTTTCTCAAAAGAGCAAAATCTGTTTTGAGATACTGTCTCATTACATATAACTGAGGAGGGTTTGAATTTTTTCTTGTTTATGTAAAATAATGTGGGTAAGCCCCATCGAAATAGAGCAGCGACTGGTAAGTGACCTTACAGCATGTATTTCAAAGTGCAAGCAGTGGACTGTACGCCAGTTGCTACAACAATTTTACAGCCCTGCTATAAGCAGTAAGACTGAATATCCTAACCTACTTGCTTGTAATGGCATGGGCTCGATGTAAGAAATTCAGAACTGAGCTAATGTAGTTACTAAACTATGTGTGTTCAGGGAATGCTGAACACATGCCAAGCAGATAGAAGAGATTTAAAAAATCCTAGAATTATAGGTGAGAAGTGTTCACTATTAAAGTGACAAACCTGAGGTTTCTATGTATGTCTCTTTCTTGATTATCTGGAAAGGCGTTAGGGTGAAAAAGGCTTAACATACAGAAATTATTGTTAACTCCATTTAAAATCAAATTAATTTGACTCAAACGATGTTATTCAAAATGATCTTTGTTCCCCTGCACTCCAGCCAAGCAAAAGCCAATCAGTAGGTTTAACTCCACCATTTAATTTAGGACCATTTTAAGCTGTCTGGTGAATTTGATAATTCAGCTTGTCCTCTACTGTTTCAGCTACTAAGGAAATTCCAGTTAGGATCTGCTGGATCAGATATCCTGTGTCTCAGCTGACCCAAAATCCCCATGATGGCTTTAGCACCATTCTTAAGAGAACGATGCAGACTTAGTGACTGACAGACTTGTTTACCTGATCATGGCAGAGGATTTAATTTAAAAGATGATGATATCGATATTAGAAACCGCAGAATTAAAGGATGGTGTCTTGAATATTCTTTTTTTTTTTTGCTGCTATTTAGTGTGATTCTTTAATAATAATGAATTAAGTAGAAAAGAAAAGAAGCTTAATAGATCCCTCTTGTTAGTGGGAAATTCTCTCCACCAAAATTGATAATGAAAAGCAGAAATCTTTCTGGGACCCTTAACTGTTTTTTTTCAGTCTAGTCTCTAAGGACCATGTATATTCCTCCCACTGTGTTTATATTGAGCAAAACTGAATAATACTGTAGTAACAACTATCTAGCTTGTGCTGCTGCTCCCAACACTAATGGTGTGGTCTTGGTGCAAAAGCAATGGTACAAAATTGAAAAAGATTATGAATATTACTCCAGCCCCAGGGTTTTCTAAAAAGATGGGATCTCAGCGAGCTAAACAGACCTGGTTCGTGTTAAGACTGTTTTTACGGATCCCTGTCAGGGTTTAAATTACAGACTGGTCAATGCAGATAAAGCTGACACATACTTTCAGGCATAGCGAGAGTTTAGGGCTATATTTAACAAAAACACTGAGTTCTGTGTTTGGGTAATGCACTCAGCCTCTTTACCCAAAAAGAGTCACTGGAATCCAAATTCTCTCTAGCTTCTCCTATTGGTTACATCCCACTGGTTTCAAATTTTATCAGATTGTGCTTGTTTGGAGAAAGAGGTATGGTTTTGAGGAAAATACATGGAAGATATTTTATTTTAATGCATCTAATTTTTGACCCTCACAGACTTGCTCTCTTTTCTCCACAGTGTTGGTAAAAATGCAGCATGGTGTTTACTTTCTTTTCATGCAGGTCAAGACCTTCTTGAGAGGGGACATATTTTCTCATGATGCCTCGAGCACATCTTTGCAACAGAGCTAAGAGGGTGTCTCCTGCACAATGTGCACAAAATGCCTATTTTTGCCCCTATCTCGTAGTTGATAACATTAGACTACTAGAGTTAGTGTTTTGAAAGAGCCATGTACCGAATCTGTCTGTAAATATCATAGCAGAAATGGAAAACCTGGGCAAAGTGAGTCTTCATAACATTGAAAATTAGTCCCACTTCCCAAACAAATGTAATGCACTGTCCGTGTTGTGTCGACTGGATTGGTGTCCCTGCCCATGGCAGGGGGTTGGAACTAGATGATCTTTAAGGTCCCTTCCAACCCAAACCATTCTGTGATTCTATGACTCTAAGACTTTTAAATATATGCAATTAATGTTCTAAAGTCCATCTCTTTGGATCATATGCAACAGGAGTCTTTCCCTGATGGTAATGGCTATTTCTGTTCTGAGGAACGCTGAGCACTTTCCAGATCTCTCTGAGATAGTTCGCATCATCTGACATTACTGCAGGCAACGCTTGCTCAGTGGTGAATTGGGTTGTAAATTCCACAGCTGTTAAGTTACAGGAAACAGGAATCTTGGCAAATTTCTAAATAGATCCCTGGTAAGGAGTGAGTGGGAATTTAATGAATACAGATTGTAGAATCAATCTCTTAATTTATTTTGATTAGGGTAAAGTGTCTATTTAATAGGGGTTTTTTATATTGCATTAGTAAGTATGACAACACTGAAATTTATTATGTGCTCCTATGTATATTCTTTTTCTTTGCTTTTAATTCTTATAAAACTTCTGAGTTTCTCAGCATTGGGTTGTGGCCTCTTAACTTAGTATTTGTATTCAAATGCTCCCAGCTGAACAAATTACAAATTTCTTTTGAAGTCAGTAGCACTTGGAAAGGATTTTCCCCTTTGCTTGGATAGACAGGCTCTGTATGTGTGTGGTAGCTGTGTCAGGCTTTTCTTTATGATTTTTTGTATTTATAGCTTTATAAGAAGAGGATGCTCAGAGAATTGCACTTTATAGCAACTGATAGTAGTCAGGTGGTTTTATCAGTCATTATGGAATCCCTCTGACCAGAAATAGCTTTTATGGGTGAATTAATCTAGTTAAAATCTCAGTGCATCTTACCCTGGTTATTCCCATAGTCTGTCAGAACAGCAGTATCCCTGTGTTCTGCCTCCTTGTTCTTGCTGGTTCATATGGCACAGTGACAGTCACTTTGGCTGATGAGAGCTGGCCATAGCTCATTCAGAGGCTGGTGCTGTCATTTCTGTATTGGCTAGAGAACAGATGAGATTGCAGAATGAAATTAAATTTCCCTTACAGGAATAAATACAATACACAACCTCCACAGTGTTCCCCGCTCCAAGACAAGGAAATTCCATGGCTTTTTACAGGGACTGGAGTAAGATTCAGTCTTCCAACGAGAGCAATCATTTATAAATTACAGGGACAAACATATGATATTTATAAATGCCTACTATGCAGAGACTTCCTGTTTCCATTGAAGTCAATGGCAAAATTCCCATTGACTTCAGTGCCAACAGAATCTGGACTGCAATAAGACAAGTGTTTCCCATTAAAATTATGATATAATTAGCGTTAGGAAGCTGCTTAATGATGTGGATCTGATAGCTACAGAAGCTGTGGATCACTAGTATGAATTGAATCAATCTTTTGTTTCTCTACTACTTTAATTTAAAATTAAATAGGGTCTTTGATTTTACCAAGCTCTATACATTTTTCATCCTGTACCTCATTGTGGTTAAAGCTATCACAGTATTATTATTAGTGAAACTTACTTTGTGGACTCTGTTCTTGGCAAAACAAATGGAAGTTTCTGTTAAGGCGATGTGGGTATTATCAGTCATATTCTTCAGAATATTAGATGTATTCTTAAGTTTACTTTCCAGTCAAAAGAGACACATTTCAATGTATGGTCAAACAGAGGTGGTGATTTTCAGTGTAAGGAGGAAACAGACACTCCAGAGACAGCAGTGGCTGCAGGATCTGCAGGAACGGCAGCAGGTTGGTATTTGGCTGAATAGTTCACATGAGCTGAGTTTAGGAGTAAGGATCTAGTCTGTTAGGGATCACCAGTAAGCACAGGGCTAGAACCCACTACTGTACGATCTGTAGCTCTGCCACCAGATAACTTCTGTCTTTATATTTAAATCATTTACACTTATCAGAGAGACAGACACAAAACCCAGGATGAGATGTCTGAATTCTGGTTCTGATGTTGATGTTGAGCCCCCTGGAGAGTTATTGTTTATTGCGTGTCTTGTGTCAGCACCTCCCTGTGCAGTCTGTCACACACGAATTGTCCTTAAAAGAGGGCCAAACAAAGAGGTCAAAGCCAAAAGGGCAAATTGTGATATCGTCTTAGTGTATGTTGAATAGATTCTTGTGCTACAACCTGCTTCATTACAAGACAGGTGAATCTAGGAAACAGATTCTGCTCCGTGTAAGTGTATCACAAAGTTGTTCCTATATGTTATTTAAGATTAAGAAAAACATGGCTAATCTCTTTAATGACTTAAAAAGGTGTTGTATGAACTTGCTAGTTACCATTAATTAATTCTGGAGATGAAAAATTGTACTTACATACAGGCCAATCCTTTTATTTTTAGGTTTTTTTTTGTGTAAGTTCTTCATTCTGTTAAAAACAGAATTTGGTTCATATTAGTCCCAAGTCCTTGCTTATCCCTGTATTGACAAGGCTTCTGCTGGAAGTCAGTTGAGCCTAAATTGGGGCTGATTTATGATGGATTTTGCCCATGTATGAATTTTCCCAGTTATCAAGACGATAGGTGTTTTATTTTAAACTGAAAGAGTCCCATCTGATTTGATATGCAAGACAACAAATAGGAAAATACTCAATTCAGAAATAATTTTTTTGGTATTTTTTTTCTGTACTTCATTTTGTGCTGTACAGTTCATCTTAGGTTGGGGAGTGAAACAAATATTGTTATGGAGAGCAAAGAAACAGTACAAATATATTTATGTATTTCTAATTTAGTCTTTGGGTGTTGAATTGCCCTGGGTTAAGTTGCATAATGATAACTAAAGCAACTGGACACAATCCAGTGCAAAGTGATGCATGAAACCAGCACTTTTCCCCCCTAGTGTGTGAAAATTTGTATCAGCAAGAAACAGATAGTCTAACTTGTATGTAGCTGGAGAACTGCCTGCATTTTGATACCTACATTCTTTTAAAATGAATCATTCTTCGGTGCAGACACAAGATCCCCAGCTTACTGAAGCGAAGAAGTGACATGCTGACATGGGGCTCCATTAACCCTCCATCTTCACTAACGCGTGTGTACTGATGTGACCCTCAGCAGGGGTGACCAAAGAGGAGCTGTGGTCAAGGCTGTGGCGGTTATTGTGTGACATTGCAGCACAATGCTGTACTCTGCGAATCCATATTGGAGCCAGGGTTAGATCCAAAATTTTCTAACATCTTGTCACAAACCCAGTACGCTAAGCTCCTCATCACTCGTGCTTTAGCGTGTGATTGCTTGGAGTGGCCTGGCTGCAGAACTCGCCATCCTGTTCAGCCACTTTTTGTCCAGAAGGTGGGGCAAGGTTGTTCCTTTTTAAGGAAAAGGCCAGTCGTTGCTTTTCTACTGGTAATGAGACATATTCATCGTTACAGGCTCAACAATTATCATAAAAGTAAATGCCTATGGTAATGATTTTGTTCTTTAAGCATCTTTCACCTTAAAACCCTAACATGTGACTTTCTACCAGGGAACCCTCATGTATGAAAAAAGCCTTTGCTGTTAAAAGAAAATGACATTTTTTAATAAATAACTTGCTTTTAAAACAGCCCCCCAGCATCAGATAGAGGCTAATCAGAGAATAATTTCTCTGTTTTGCCTTTAAAAAAAAAAAGTAAATTTAAAGCTTTCTCTTTTTAGGCAGCTGCCCAACAGCTACTTTTATAAAACATAGAATAACAGTGTTTGTGTGAAAGAAAGAGGGAAGGTTCAATTCTAGAATGAAGCTCCTATTTGGATCTATTTGGTTTTTTAAATTTTTTTCCAAAATGTACATTCTCTTGGAGGTAGCTGTTGTGCTGGGATTTGAAGAAGTGCAAGAATAAATATGAAAATGAGCCAGACCAGTCTCAGGAGTAGGGAATGTTTTAAGTAATGTTACGTGCTAAGCCAGTGCAAAAAGGTGGGTAAAGCTCATGCAGGTTCTGACTGTTGCTCAGTCAGTGAATCAGCAATTCTGCACTTTATGTTTTTCTCAATGTGTCTCCTTTAAATAAGGCACAAACATATAAACAAATGGCAGCTGATTTATCTTACTTTGGTAGGCGAATATTTGAAACCTAATTGTAATTAAAAGTAACTGTTTATGGCTGGGTTATAGACCTCCCAAAGGTGAAACTGGCAATGGGAAAGCAAGCACGTATTTCTCTACTGTGATAGATGCTGGTCCCCACTGAATGGACAGCAGGCCTTCTCGAAACTGCTCGGATTTATTAATCACTTTGAATGTTTTGATTGACAAAGGGGCAACTGAACAAATGGTAAATCATCACGGATATGGTAATGCATCTCTGTGGTCTCTGAATGGCATTTAAAGATTCAGGACTTGTTCCTGAGTGACTATAGTGAGGTAGGAATTGAGGTCTCACAGATTTTTGTAGCAGATGAGCAATACTTTGCTTTTGGATAAGGTGTAACTTACACTATGCTGTTGGAGCAGTCAGCTGTGGAGTATTCTGCTCTTACAATGGTCAAAGGAATGCTGCATGTTGGATAATCACTGCTGGAGCAGTAGAGGAATCAAGCTGGGCAAATTGACTGGTCTAACTAAAACCGAAGCGGAAGGATAAACTGAGTATTTATATATATATATATATACACACACAGAATATTGAATATACTGAATATTATATATGTATACAGAATACTGTTTCCTCTAGCTTAGCTGAGGCATTCGGCAGTGGCTCAAAGCTGTCTCACTAGGGCCAATGGGCACAGTGCCACCAGTGGTTTTTTGATGGCTCTGATGTTGCTGTGATGCTCCTGGAGGGTGATATAGAGCAATGGCAGCTGATTTTTATTTATCCCAAACGTGCACCTTGCACTCTGTTATACTTTCTAGGTATGTGACAGTCACTAACCATGGAACTAGTCTCTACAAAGGATGTGGCCACAGTGTGTGGTCTCATTAGATTCTACACCTATTTGGCAGTCAGTCCTTGCACATTAGATTATTTTTTGAGTCCTCTGTGATCATGGAGCGGGCAGGATTTGCCTAAGAGGAAATATAAGAATAGGATGGAAAAGAAGAGTGAATTCTGTTTCTGAAAGAGTAGAAGAGATAATGCACTAATCAAATTCTGACAAGGTATTAATGAGAAAAGAAGGGAAAGCATTTTTGAGCTGCCTGCACTAAAGCTGTCTGCCTGAAAAATAAAGCAGTTCTTATGCATAAACATAATTATTTTGATTTCGTTGGCATTACCCAGGGATAAGTCATACAACTATAGAAGCCATAGACGTCAATGCGTGCAGGAATGGGCCTGACACATGCTGGTGATGCCAAGAAATCAGGGAGACCACCTGTTCTGAGAGGAAGTACAATATAAATAAATACAGGTACCTAACCTTGCCCAGCTTGTATCGACGCAGGTAGCACATGTTGCATGTGGTGCACGTTGACGTGATTATGTGAATAAAGCCTATACGGCCTGACCTGCTTTTACAGGAGAAATATAAGTAACTTTTCATTGTGATGAGTGAGGTGTAGTTGTCTTTCCTTCACTGTGATATTTATGTAAATGTAAGTTCTTCAAACAGAAGCTGATTTTCAGCCTACAGTGAAAAGCAAGTGATCCATCTTTGAATTGCACTCTAGTAGGGCTCTGCTGCAGCCATGGTGGCAAAGACGGGGAGATCAAAGCTTTGTACATGTCAGTCAAGGGCTGGCTTGCTGAGACCTCTTCCTTTATGTTTTCTGAGAGACTAGTAGTAGTAAAGAGAAGTAAATAGGCAGGGAGGAGAGAATGACCAAGAGACAGGAAAATAACAAGAGTGAAAATGTGAACAAGATCTTGTACTACACATCTTAGGCTATCTGGACTTTCTCCTGTTTGCTTCTGTTGTCTGAGCTTGGCAGGAAGAATAGGACAAGGGTAGGAAGCCTGCAAATACTGAGTTACGAGCTCTGGTAGGATTTACATCAGTATGTTAGGATGTCTTGGCTCCCCCAGTTTCCTTTCCCATCTTATCTTACCTTCATATGTTTGTTACACTTCATAAGACTTCTTAAAACATAAAGCCTTTAGATGTGGAGGTTTGCAAGCACTGATGAAGAAAACACTTGTTTGAGAACCACGTACGTGAAGTACTCGCCCAGTTTGCCTCCCAGCCACTGGACTGTCTCTAGCCCAGCTCCGCATCTCGCCGTTTGAGATCTCTGCACAGAGGTCACCGAGCACCACCTTGTGGCTACTTGGCTGGGGACAAGGTCCCTGGGGCTGCTGAGGAAGGGATGATGTATGTAGTTCTTCAGTACCAGGAGGCAGCAGGATCAGGTTGGGAGTTAATCGCGTTCCCACAGAACATAATGTCCTGTCGGCATGCGGTTGGGTTCTACAGTGTACATGCAAGCGCCACGGACAAGCTGAGGCCTTAAGTATGTTAAAAATCAAGACTGTAAAAATACTTGTAATCATATTTTATTAAAAAGACTACCCCTCTTACACTGCCGAGCTCGCTGGGAGATGAAGATGAGGAGTTATTGATAGGTTGTTGACTCCTGTCCGGCAGTGCAAAAACTGAGACAAAATGTCAGCAGCAGAGTGCTGCCCCTTCCAGCTGCTCTGTTGTTCTGTGTCTCCTGTGTTTGTGACTCTTCTGGTTCTTACAGGTGAGCACAGAGCTGCTCTGAGATAACCCAAACCCTTTTCTTCCTGCCAGGGTATCTTGTACATGAGCCTTCATCCCGCTGCCGTCTTTCCTGGTGCATTTCTCCACAGTGGAGGTTCAGTTCTCCAGGAAGATTTTCCCCTATAGTCGTAATTCTCTCATCAAGCTATGAATAGCCCCCATCGGCATCGCTACCTGAATCATATCCACCCATGCTAAACCTTATGGAGATGCCTTCTGTTGTGTAGAAACCTCAGAAAAGTGGTCCTCGAACGAATAAAGGACCCAATTTCAAACAAAGCAGTCCTCTGGGATTTGAAATACGTGGCAGTGCTATATCCATTGGGACACAGGAGTGTCTAAGTGCACAGTCAGAGCCTGTTGTAATGATGCTTATTCTAAGACAATAAACCAGCTTATCCTGACAGGCTACAAGTTACAGAGGATTTTGTGATTAAATCAGAATTATTCATACCAATTTCACATGTTCAAAAATCCAGAAAAATAATAAAAGGTGAGGGGCAACCTGAGTGGGCTGTGTGAGAGCTCTAGAGACAGATTATGATACCATTGGGAAAAAGCTTAAAAAGAACATAAAAGAATGAGTTCCAACCATGGTAAATGTGGTGGTGTTGTTACTGTTATTAATACCATTCCAACAAATGTTTGAGATATCGTAGGTATTTCTCAGACATACAAGAAAGGATTGTTTTTGGCCAGGTAGTTCACAGTAGGATATGAGCTTTTTTCATGTTTGACATGGAAGCAAATAAAATAAACACAATATTGGCAATTCAATTACTTTGCTTCCTGTTGAGAACACGTGTAACTGCTCTGGCTTTCTTTCCTTGTAAAATAGGACGGGGAAGATGATAGCTGCAGAGAAGAGTGGTATAAAGACATTGAGCCATACTGCAGTAGTTCAGAGAATCACCTTCGGCAGGTACAGAAGTGGTGTCCTTGAACTTCTATAGCGTCACAACAAAAGTTCTTTATCGCATACCATACTTTGATAAAAGAGAGACGAATCAATAAAACAGAGACTGTAGACTTAACAGCTGATGCTGAATAGAATTCTTAGGAGGCAAAGAGTATTTGAAAAGAATACAATCAGCAATCCAAGTTTCCCAAGTCCTCTGTAATAACCCATTTATTACCAAAGGGGGCCTACAGGAGAGTTACTCCTGATTTATACCAAGATAAGTAAGAACAGAAAAAGCAAGCATTTAAGGAATGAAAATTCAGCCATAAGGGTGTAGAGGATACAATGTCAACCAGTAATTAGTTTAGGTGATGGAAGAGAGTGTATTATATTTGAAAAGGAGAGCCAGTCTGCACTATTAGGTGACATGCTACCACACCAGAGCCCGTGCAGCAGAAGGAGAATGGAGAGGAGGAGCTGGCCCAGTGAGGTCCCATGTGTGTGTCCCTCCCCACATCAGTATGGCCAAATACAAATCACAGCTGGCTGGGATGGGAAGTAGATCAGTTAGCTATGTATCACGCAATGCAACATGCGCTGCCCAGGCAGATGTCTTCTTTCAGAGGTGAAACTGAACAATTGGCAAAGCTCCGGTGTCTCAGAGGAATGTGAAAAAAAACTGAGAAGCTAACTTTTGCAGCAATGGGGATGTGTTGGGAGGTGCCCGCCAGTTCCCTGTTGGTGGAACCCTTTGGCAGTCAGAAAGCTCTGTGCAGCATGGGATCCATATACAATAAATACAGAGCAAGAGAGATCTAGTATTGTTTCAAACGTCTTTAGGTATATCCAAAACATTTATTGACCATAGACTCATTTTCTCACTTAGTTATACAGCTCTTCCATGGCTATATGAAATTCCATTTTAAGACTATTCAGGTTCCTTGCCCTTACTGCTCTCTTTGAAAGACCATGCCAATGTGTGATCTGCTTGAATAGTTAAAATGTTTTTTCTAAGTTTTCAGTCTAAACATACTGCTAGTCAGATTATAAAAATTTTATCTCAGTCATGTTAACCTTTAACTTAGTTCGTTTTCTATGCTATTTATCTCTAGATCTATTTATAAAGGACTTGCATATTGTTTCTGCACTGTCACACTGAGCAAACCATGCTCTTTTTATCTCTTCCCAAGACTGATATTTCTGTAATCATTCTAATAGCCAGTCTGCACTGATTCCTGTTTAAGCTAATCTTTTTCAACACTGTTGACTGGAATTGTGTAAGTATTTTACAGAAAGTCTTGCCAGTGCCTTGTCTAAAAGTCACAATATTTCCTTCTCTACTAAAAATCTCACCTAACCCATCTGAACATTACAAGATCTGTTTCCACGGCTGTGTCATACTGGCAGCTCTTGCACACTGACAGTCTATCACAACACTCAGATCTTTTTCCTTCTCTGTTGCTTCCAGCTGATGAATCCCAAGAACATGACTTTGCAGTTCACATTATTAAATTTCTGTCACTGCAGACAAGAAGGTCATCTAATTCCAGTGTGATGATCTGGTCCTGCTCAGTATTGGCAATACCTTCCAGCTTTGTGTCGCATGCAAACTTTTTGAGGCTGGGTCTGATCATTCCTAGTTCATGGAAGTATACATTAAATGGTATTGTTCCATTCTTATAACTCCTTTTTTATTATAACCTCCTGCTCCTTGTTCATATTGCTTTTGTATTAATCCCTGTCATCTCCACTTTCAGTAATGATTGCCTATGGAGCACTGTATCAAATGATCTGTTTCAACTTCAACAGACTGAGTTCACTGCATTACTCAGTTCTAAAAAGACAATTATCTTACTCAGAATATACTCGCTCAGTTTGATATCCTATACTTTGGTAAACCATGTATTTTTTCTCACATTCTCTTTGCCTCCCTGCAACTAATTGTTCTTTCTTTCAAAATTTGTTCTAAGATTTAACATTATACAGAATTTTAAAAATACATTTTAGAATATAGATACTTTCTAAAAATACTTTTTAGAATATAAACATTATATTTGCTGTACTGAACTAGGCAAAGCTTCATTCAAATTCATTAAATACTGGCTGTTTTTATTTGAAGTTTCATATACCAATTATTTGACTATGCTAGGGAGGAGACTGTATGTATCCCTCAATGTTTTTTTGCATTAAGAAATACCATTTGTTTATCCTAAAATATTGTAATTTCTGTTATCCTACTGCTGTTTTCTTTATATATTATTCCCATCTGTCATCAGCCTTATGTAAATCAAAGCAAAGGTCCCCTTTGCACCCTCTGAAGTAACATAATCTCTTGTTAGTTAATTGATTATTAAAGAAATCCATCTTTCACCATCCCTATGTCTCTGATGGAGCTCTGCCATCATTGGTGGCATTTATTTTCTGCATTATGTCTGGGATGTTAAATTCTTCCATAAACAAGGAATTATTTTCCTGTAATTTTACATCCCTTATAATTTATATTCAAGTTTGAATAAAGGAAGGAGGCTGTAGAAGTCCCTCAGCACTATCCTCCTGGGGCAGTTTGTGTCATCTCTTGTCCCAGTAATTTTTACCCAAACAGAATCTATTTCATCTATGCCATCACAGGAGTATTCTTTACACTCAGCCATTTTTTCTAACGTTCAGTGACACTCTTCCTCCTCTGCTCTCATTTCTGTCTTTCCTAAGAGGCTCCCTACCTAGGGTATTAGTGGGAATATTGTGTCCCCAGCTGAAGTGCAGGAGGCACCTCCATGCTCCAGCAGAGCTGCAGACAGACCTTGGAGCTTCTAACAGTGCCTCTGGCATTGCCGCTCTGTCTGTGCAAGACAGTTTTCTAAAGGGATGGGGTACGTCCTGTCTGAAGCACGCAGAAGAGAAGCTGTGTACTGCCAATGGTCAGCTGGTCACTGAATACTTTTCACACTCAAAGATGGTCTGAAATAGACAACTGATAATTTAGCTGCCTGTCTGAACACCCTGATGCCGTAGGTCTTCAGGCCCTGACTACCCTCTCAGGACTATCACAGAGAAGTATTGATATGAAGTTGCAGTACAGAAACACTGGCTTTCATGATTATTGATGTCCCCCTGTGGATGTCATTTTTTCAGTATCTTTCTGGCACCCAGAGCCAATGAGAATAGTCAAGGCATTTCCTACAGAGAGATCTGTTTGAGCTGATGACTCATCTCTGTGTCTTATTTGTCCCTTACTTCTTCAGAGAAATTATTTTAGCCACATCATGAAGACATTCACTGAGATTATAAATTTCAGCAGGGCCAGGGACCAGGGGAGATGGGTGCTCCCACACACCTGATCCACTGAATCCACCAGAGGTTTGCTTCTCGGAGTCGAGTGCAACATCAAACAAAAAAATAAAGGACTTGTTGAGAAACAACATTGCTGAAGTTCTTTTCACCCCAGTGACTTGTGGCTGCACACGCCCAGCTGGTTTTTTTGGGAGTGCCTCCAGACAGAGCTGGATAATGCAAAGCATTTTTCAAATGTTTGCACAATGAAGAATTGCCATCATAGTTTCAGAAGCAACTGTTTTCAGAAAGTAAATATTGTGCATTTCTGTGTTAGATAACAGCTAAGTGCAGCATGCATTGTAGCTGGAGCCTGAAGGGAAAGCACGGCAGTGAATGGAAAGAGATATTCTTGTCTCCTGAATGAGGATGAGACTTCTGCTGTGCTGTTCAAGTAATCCTTTCCCTTTCATCTGTTACTACTGGCTGCAATGCATCATGCCTAATTTTTCAGAGATGTAAAATTAAATTAGAAAGGGGGAGAGCTAAAAAAGGTTCAGTGAATTGGAAGAAGAGTAATAATTCTGTATCTGACTCATCTTCAAACCATTCCATCAGATCAAAAATAGTTCAACTCATCTTCAAAGATAAGTGCCAGCTCCAGCATCCCAGCAGATTCACAATGTTTACAGTTTAGCAGTTCTGGTCAGGAGTTCTACATTTCTCCATGTAGCTAGAACAGCCTTCTTTAACGGCAATATTATTAAGTCAGACACAATAACTCTCCCGCGTGTTATCTGATAACACTTTTTGACTGTGTTTCACTACTGCTGTTCTCGTACCTTTCTGTTGTAGTTTGTTACTTACGGAAAGGACTGGCACTTACCTGGCATATTGTATCTGCAAGAGGTTTTAGTAAGTCTTAATTAATAGTTCTCAGAGCATATTAGGAGGTCATTTCTCAATGAAAGGATAGGAACAGAAAATTTATTATTGGAATGTCCCACTGGTATTTCTGTGGGCTGTTTGATGCTCAGAATATTTTTTGAACAAATGTTTAGTCAATCGTGTCTTTTGAGGAGTTTGGGGACCGACTGCTGGAAAAGGACAATATGGTTTAAAGATGGACCACCAGTGCAATAGTGTTTCTAAGATGACAGAATGGTTTGCAAAGAACTTTTGGCCTGCTGGTAACAAATTTCATATGCCTTCCTCCCGCTAGTGAATGGCAGGAAACTAACTATTTGAAGTTTTTTGTCTTCTTGGCAAGGCACGAGATTGTCTGTGTGAGGCTCTAAGAGTGAAACATTTAGAATGAAGACAGCAAGAAACACAGGCACAAAGGCATAGAATGAGCTGAGGTGAGCTGAACATGGAGCTAACTTGGTGGTACTAATATTTGTTACATTGCACAGTGTTATCCTGAGCTTGCTTCTGGCTGGAAGAGACAGTCACAGGGGAATTCATATTTCCAGTGAATGAGATTGGAGGTGATATAGGTATGAAATTGTTAACTTGAGGAAGTGATGGAATCCATCTAGAGTAGGACAAAGCCAGCATCCTTCCTTACCCTCAGGAGGGGCTCGACTGCTAACAGATTTGCAGCACAGCTGAAGTCCTTGTTTTGGCTTCTGCCTGACTTCATTGGGAACAGAAACATCTTTTGCCTGTTGCAACTCCATTGAAATAAACAGATTTGCATGCAAGAGTTTGGAGCAGGGGCTGGTATGCTGTCTGTTGCCAGTTCTTTTTGCATGCCCCTCCTGGTAGGTGGGTGAGACGGGAGGGTTGTTTCACGTGGGGGAAGAATTACAGGTGGGAAATGACAGCTGAAATAAACACCTGATCTTGTGCCTACAGTTTTAGGATGGGGAGTGAAGATGACTCTTGCCTAAGNCATATTAGGAGGTCATTTCTCAATGAAAGGATAGGAACAGAAAATTTATTATTGGAATGTCCCACTGGTATTTCTGTGGGCTGTTTGATGCTCAGAATATTTTTTGAACAAATGTTTAGTCAATCGTGTCTTTTGAGGAGTTTGGGGACCGACTGCTGGAAAAGGACAATATGGTTTAAAGATGGACCACCAGTGCAATAGTGTTTCTAAGATGACAGAATGGTTTGCAAAGAACTTTTGGCCTGCCGGTAACAAATTTCATATGCCTTCCTCCCGCTAGTGAATGGCAGGAAACTAACTATTTGAAGTTTTTTGTCTTCTTGGCAAGGCACGAGATTGTCTGTGTGAGGCTCTAAGAGTGAAACATTTAGAATGAAGACAGCAAGAAACACAGGCACAAAGGCATAGAATGAGCTGAGGTGAGCTGAACATGGAGCTAACTTGGTGGTGCTAATATTTGTTACATTGCACAGTGTTATCCTGAGCTTGCTTCTGGCTGGNACACCTGATCTTGTGCCTACAGTTTTAGGATGGGGAGTGAAGATGACTCTTGCCTAAGGATGGTGAGCAGACCCAGCTTGTCTGATTCATAATTCCATGCAGTCAGTGTAGGGCTACTTGGGTTGTAAGCTCCATTGGGTGGGTATGATTTTGTTCATGACTTCAGCTCTTTGGCAGTATGCCACTGCAAATCCTACCATAATTAAATGCTGATGAAGAAAGTTGGGCAAACGTGTGCTCTGTTTCTGAATATCATCTTTCAGCTCCAACTCAGGTGGAGTCTTGTGCAGGCAGCAGTATGCATGATAGCTTAATAGAGATGACAAAACAAACCTGAAACATTTATTATTCTATGGGCACAACTACATGCTATGTATCATGTTTCTTAGAGATACCAGTGCAAGTTTGTGATAGTATTAGTGGCACTATCATTAATACTATTTGTATTCTAATAGTACGTAACTCCCAATATATGTCCCAGATCCAATTAGGGATGACCAAATGGTTTGGAAAAACAAGTAGTTCTGGTGTTTTCACAGTGCAGGCAGTTACCAGATCAGCTATTTATAGTCTACAGCATCAATCCAGGTAATTCCAAAGCATTATATCCACACTATGTTTTCGACAAACAACTTTGCAGTGGGAACTTTTGTGCTGATTTTAGCTCTTTCAGGCAATATTACCAAATCAGGATTGTGATCCTGTAAGATGCACGAATCAACATTAGGATCCATATAGTTCTTCTGACTGCAGAATCAAAGCGCAGAAACTCAGTTGACTTGTGGGATAGAGAAGCCTTATTCAATATCTCACATCTTGTTCTATAATCTGAAGATACATAATGTGACTTTCCAGGGGATGTTTGCTTGAGGGTTGAGCATAAGGAGAGATCTCAACATCCTAGCCTGTTGTTTTGTTTCACCATAGATTAATTAGCAATTAGAAAAAATGTTTTAGAAGTGATCATGTTTGTTTGTTCAAAACTGTATTGTAACGTGAATTACATGCCAGTGAAAATACAGAATAATCTGTCCTGTTTACAGAACCCAAGCTGCACGGTCTAGACCTCAATTTCTCCAAAGTCTGTGGTATTTATTTAAAGCTTCAGTTTTGACCTAGATCCAATTCTCATTTCTGAAAGCTACATAAAGTTCTCACTTGCAGCAATTTTCTTCTTAAGGGCATTAATGTATATGTATGTAAAACCAAGAATTCCAGCCTCTTATCACATGAACTATATAATAAATTCAATTGTTTCTACATAAAGATATGCACAGGATATTGCAGGCAGGGGAAGAAAAGCGTGGTACAAATCTATTTCTTATTAAATGCTTTAACTGGACTTATTTGGTTTTATAAGCAGCATTGTCAGGGGAATTAATTGCATCAGAGTCAGTGGAGAGAAAAATCAAGGAAGAATTCTACTCACAACAAATTAAGCTTTAATACTGCAAAGCTGTCATTATGTGTATCAAAGGCTGTTGAAAGTCATGTTGCTGGGAATAACTAGGGGGCTTGTTAATGCAGTCATGATCATCTTTCTGACAGAAGCTCACTTTCGGGAAATGTGATCTGAAATTTTCCTTAGGTTCTCATCTCAGTCCCATACTGTGTTTGTTTCACTCTTGGTGTGGTTGCTTTTTTAATTTCTCACTTAGGAATCCATTTTTCAGCTTCTACAAAATTATATAATGAATGATGAGCGAGTCTGAAAGGAGTCTTAAGTGAATGCAAGTTACATCTTCTTTTCCTAGTTTTGGGAATATGGGTTTCCTCAACTAATTTGAGGCCCTTGTATAAATAGAGTCATCTTGTGCTTCTAAACATAGACACAACACAAGGCAGATCCCTAATTTCTGCTTCTTGTAGTTCTATTTTGAAAGACACGGTTTTCTTCCTAGCACGTCCTTCTTTAGGAGAGTAAGCCCTGAGTGGGTGTATTTCTTCCTTTCTAGTAATCTCTAGAATATCTTATCGGTCTCTGAGGGGCTGACCTTCATTCCCTGCATGGCTGGAACTGCTGTTGAAGTCTGTGGTGGTGCAAAGAAGTGCAGAATCAAAGAGGTATTCTGCTGGCAGCTTAAAGGCTTACAGAATTTGTAGTGCTAATGTACACATTGTTTCTTTGGGATTTTAGATGCATTCTTATGTATGCCTCTCACGTGCAAATCTATCTGTGGAATTGCTTTTCCGTCCTTCCTCAGTAATTCTTATTTTTTAAGATTGGGCAGGCACCTGAGTTCTTTTGCCAAATGTAGTAACATGAAGCAAAAAGCAAAAGCATATCAGGGACAATGTGGCACGCAGAACGCATGAATGGCTGTTCTACTTCAAATCTGTTTGACTGTCTCATTTACACCAAGATCACTATACCCTCATCATGCAGAAAGCAATCAGACCCAGTGTAAGAGTATCTTTCTTTTCCAGACTGGTGTAAAGAAACATGACTATAAATGGTAGCTGGTCCCAGTATCTCCTGGGCAGGATGATGAATTGGACTCAAAATTACATACACCAACTGCATTTTAATTTGTAATTATCACAAGTGCACATGCTAGTTGCTTGTTATGCAGGAGCAGTAAAATAAAAAAAAGTTTCAGTTTCTGTTGTCAATACATTTTTAGTTTACAACAACTAATTTATTGATCCTCTGAACACAATGAATATTCTTTCTTTATGTGAATGATCTCTATATCTATACATCATGAAATGCAAGATTCCTTCACGACAGCGTCAGCAAATCCTTAAGTTATAATGTACCTCCTGCGTTCCAAATGGTGACCTTCATATCTATGTGTTACTTAATTTTTAGCCTCTTTNCTCTTTGGACACCAAACCAATCCATGGCAGAGCTCCTGTGCATTTCTCACTCAGAGTTTACTCTAAGGAGAACTGTGTACATTGACTGAAACACCTGCGTAAGTGCCACAGCACCAGAGCCCACAGAGAAGGTTAGCCTGAGTTCAAGCTTTCAGTGATCATCCTGATGTTCTAGAGACCTTCCTTCTCCACTTTCTTTCCTGTTAGCACCTATTCTACAGGATGAGACCAGGAATCCTCAGTGTGGATATTTCCTCTCCAGTGGGTCTGCCCAGGCAGGGAATCTAGGTCAGGATGGAGAATGCCAATAGATTGTTGCCAGGCTTGTGTTTGCCAGCTGGAGCAAAGCACATTGCAGCAAGGATGTGTGTACAAACCCATTCCCACTGGTGGGACCAGCTAATTGTTCGACACTGCCAGTGAAGAGGAAAGCTCTTGTAACCATTCTGATCTCCAACCACTGTAATCAAATACTAGGCAGAGGAAAAA